>JAVJGI010000036.1:23357282-23374472 GCA_035590275.1 Ibycter americanus | reverse complement strand
CGTGGTCCCTTTCTGGACTTGCTCTAACAGGTCCACCCCTTTCCTGTATTGGCCACCCCAGAGCTAGATGCAGTGCTCCAGGTAGGGCCTCATGAGGAGCAGAAGGGGAGAATCCCCTCCCTCAACCTGCTGACCTTGTTTCTTTCCATGCAGCCCAGGACAGTTGGCTTTCTGGGCTGCAAGCACACATTCCCAGGTCGTGTCCAATTTTTCATGCACCAGTATCCCAAAGTCCTTCTCCACAGGGCTGCTCTCAATCCATTCATTCCCCAGGCTGTACTGATATTGGGAATCGCCCTGACCCAGGTGCAGGAGCTCGCACTTGGCCTTGTTGAACCTCATGAGGTTTGCATGGACCCACTCCTCAAGCCTGTCGAGGTCCCTCTGGATGACATTCCCTCCCTCTAGCCAATCAACTGCACCACAAAAAAATACCTGATACTACATAGTTTTCATACTAGAAAGACAGCGTGATACACTGGTAAAAAGAAGCAGATAAATAATTCTCACTGTAAAATAAGATGCAGGCTTACACAACTGAGAGCAACTGGAATAACTTAGTAGGAACACATGGGAGCTTCCAGTCTCTTCAATTTTTATGCTGAGCACAGATTTATCTCTATTTCAACCCTAAATCCTAAGCCTGGTGCATTAATTAATGGATTAAATTATATGACTTGCATTGGGCAGTTCAGACAAGTCTGACTGAGGGTCTTCTGGCAAGACTGAAAAGCAAAAAAATGCAGCACAGCAAGCTGCCTGCCAGTAGCATTGAAGTTGCAAAGAAATATTACCCCGGCACACACCCCCAACCCCTCCAACTAGGAGGGCAGGAACCACCACAGCCAACAGTACCCTGTGCCAATCCCCCTTAACACGCTGTTCCTCAGTGTGCATGTAGGACTGGCAGGCTCTTGTCATCAGGCCACAGGGAGAGCATTTTGCTTTGACACTGCTTCACGTACAATTGCAGTAAGGCAGGCAACACATCTTCCTGGTGAACACTATCTTGCCCACCAGCCTTACTTATTTACCTTGCGGGGAAAGTCTGTAGGTTGTTGTTTGCCAGATGCAGGATCCGTAGGCTCGGATGTCCCACCAAGACAGGGATGCATTGATCTGTGAGGTTATTATTGGTCAAGTAAAGCAGCTGCAGCATGCTCAGACTCTCCTCCCCTGCACATGCAGAGGGCAAGGACTCCAGGCTGTTTGCAGATGCATTCAAGTACCTGAGGCTAACCACAGCAAGTGTAAAAATCAGACTTCACATCATGTAAACCACCCCCTTAACAGCAGGAAAAGGAGCGATACAAATGCCAGCGTGGACAGAGCAACAGCACTAGACAGGAGGCCAGACAACACCGTGTAACATCCCTACTCACATTAAGATTTATGAGTCTACTACTGACTGATTAGCCATATAGCACTGTGAATACACACAGCATTTTACAGTAAACAGTAAGAGCCTGTGAATGGGGTGGGTAATACTGGTGGAAGCAGACTACATAAACTCCTACTCAGTCTTTAAAAGAAGGGTTGACTCATGTCTGAACAGACAGTTATGAAGGGTTGTTCATTTGTCAGGGTCTCTCTTGCTGTTCTCCAATGACCTGATGTACTTTCTGCTGTAATATCTGAAAATCTGTATGGCTTCTTTCCTTTGCACCTGAATTTACACGCTACTTTTAAAGACAAAGCTCTTCAGGCAGTAACATGATCTTAGAAACAGCTGCAACTGAAGCTAATTTTTCAGTTGGCTGTTGAGTTAGGCAAGCCTCTGTTTTCCTGTAATTAAACAGTAACACAGACTGATTCCCTCAAATCAGCTTGATGACTTCCCTTATAGCACCTGAATTACCTCCTCATAAAGTGCTTGCCTCATTATCTCTTATGCAAATGGCACCTTGCAAGGACAGTCACCCAGGCATCACTATCAGCCTCTACAGCTCCAAATGCTAATGCAGACAAAAGATGCTCACTACTGTCACTCACTTCAGAGCCTTGACAAAGAGCATCTCTGGGAGTTTAGTCAACAGGTTGTGCTGAAGGTCCAGCACCTCCAGTGGAATGTGTTCTAGAAGAGGTGGAAGGCTCTGCAGACGATTGTGCCCCACCATCAACTTTCGAAGACTCAAGCTGCTGAGGATCCTAGAAAGACACAGGGTTTTCTATATCAGCTTGGTTCACTCCCCTCCACGTCCACAAAGCGGGAAAAGGTAGTATTTAATCCATTATGATTTGACTGTACAGCACAGAAAAATTAAAATAAACTGATCCATAAAATGTAAACAATGTCAAAGCAGAAAAACACACATGGTAAGGTGTCTCAGTCACTCTGAATGCTTGGAAGTATATCTACATTTCCCTCTGTGCTACCGCAGATGAGTAACTTGTGATATGAGTCTGTCTGTGTGCATACGCCTAGCATTCACTCAGGCAGATAAAAAAACATACGTCATCACAAAGAATGGATTTAAATGCCTTTTTTCACTTGTAGGCAGAAAGAAGTGCTCCCTCTGTGCCAACTTAAATTCAGAGCTTTAATTGGCTACTTAGCACCTCTGTATTAATTCTGAGGCTGTTGTCACATTCTCCGAAATTGCAGTGCTTATTGCAGGAAAAGGCCTCTATCCCCACAAACTGCAGAGAACTGCTTGCAGGAATTCTGAGAAAGGATATCTGGACATAGCCTAGAACCACCCTGCCCATTTGTGTGAGGTAATAACTTGGGAGTATATTCTGAGAGCCCCATACAGAACAGCTTTGAATCATGAAATGCCAAAGCTGCATTGGTGCACTGCTCCATGTGGGCCAATTAATTCTGTTCCTTTCTGTATGCTGTGGCTTCTCAAAGGTAATTATACTGGGGAAAAAAAAAAAATTTCAAATGTAGATACACCAATTTCCTTATTCAAGCTGACTTCTCCAGAGCTGGCTTGGGCATTTCCACTCAACACTGTCGTGCACCACTTTGATACAATTCTGGTTTTGGACAGCTAAGTGAGAGACAACTCCACAGTGAACTATACCCCCTTATGCAAGGCTCTTCAAGCTTTAGTCTACTGGATTAGCCTGATAAATGGCTGAAGGTCAACACTGGCGAAGTTCTAACTGTACACAAGACATACTTACGGTGTTGATGACAAACACATACTGGAAGAGATCCCCAGTGGATACAGTAAATTCCAGCATTTCAGAATCTTTAAAAATACTTAAACTTCCTTTCAGAACATGTATTTCTGTGTCTGAATCTTGCAGGTTCTTTCTGCATAACATACTTAAAATTTGGTCTTTTTCATCCACTGGCATGGCTAAAATTATTTTCTAAGTTCCCATTATGGCGTCCTTGTTACATCCTTTTCTTGCTTTTGATGTTGTCTCTGATAACCATTAAAATGTCACTGCTAAGATCACTTCCTATGCCTGCCGCTTTAATTGCTTCAACTTGCTCTCTGCACTTCCTCACTGTAATCTGTCCTTCCGTTCAATTTCAATGTAGTTTACTCTAGACATTGTGTCTCATTCATTACAATCACACCCCCACCAAACACACTTGTTAGGCTAAGAACATTTGTGCTTTGCTTCTTCCCATGATGTCCCTTGGAGAAGTTGTTACAAATATCTGCAAAAATTATATGCGTTCTTTGCTTCCCTTTACCACATTTTTGCAGAAACTGAAAGGGGAACAGGGAGAAAGGAGCTGGCTGATGATGTGTACTGAAAGCTACCTTTGAGATCAGCTGTATCATATCTCTGATACCTCCCTATGAAAGGTAACAGAAGAAACCTCTGTGGGGCAATGCAAGGAATATTATGGCCTCACCTATGACCTGTGTTTACAGCCACTATGTTAACACAAATAAATCAGCAGTATGTCCTACTTCAGGTGCAAACAGCTGCAGTGGAAGGTAGAAGCACAGGATGAAATTACCTGGCCCCTGTTATTCAAGAAGCTCATTTGGAAGTCAGTTCTTTCCAGCATTTGAATACAGAGTGTTTTTGACACTGCATAGAGAAAGTGGATTATATCTCTGCACAACAAAGAATAAAGCAACTGAAATAGCACTGCTTCTCTCTCCCCAGTCAGTTCACCATAGAAGAAAGCTCAGCTCTATATAAGAAGGTTGCTGACCTTGATGGAAGCTCCACAAGGAGGTTGTAGCTTGCATCCAAAACTTCCAGTTTCTTTGCTTCACAGGCCCAGTCTGGGACACACTGCAGTTGATTGCTGAGAAAAGCAAGGGGGAAAGCTAGACACCAGCACTCCATAGGGAACATACCCTGTTTGAACGCCACATGAACAGTAGTGACAGCCAAACCAAAAACAATAGGCAGAAAATGGACAACTAGTATCCAAGCTAGTCACGTGGAATTCATCTTATGGCTAGCTGTGTAATGCAATCTGAGCTGGTGCATGGTTGGTAGAAAGTACTGATGCAAGGCTCTGAGGATCAGGCTTTTTTTTTTTACAGCACTGACTTCAGGAGAACAGAACACCCCTGTGCTACCCTGCTATCGTGCTTCAACCCAGAAATAAGCAAAAGGTGATCAGGTCCTCTGAGCATCCTGTCTTACAGGTCTCACAATGCTGTTCCAAGTGCAGACATGGGTAACGAAGCCAACAGCACAGATCACTGGCAGCTACTCTAAATGTTTGCTCCACAGATTCCCACCATCCAGCCCAGTAAGCTGCCACAAGTTCAGTGGACCCTGCTTGGCTTTTTTTGCTGGTTACAGCCTACAGCTGTAGCCAGTCACCTAGACAGGTCATACTGGTTCAGAGGGACTTCTGGTCTGGGACACTTTCATCAGTGTTAGACTTTCCACTTCTATTGTGAAGATGGAGTCTTCCATCAATTGCTCTCAACTCTTTCAAAAGCTTAAAAGCTCCAGAAAATTTATGCAGAAAACATCAAAGGTGTTCAGATACTTGCTTTATATTCTGTGGTGTATAGTCACTTACTGAGAGAGTTCCAGACATGTCAGTTGACCAGGAACTGGATAAATATTGACAGCTGTCAGACCTGATGAAATAAAGCAAATAATTACGATTTGCAGAGCATCAGAGGGAAAACAGCACAGAGAAGCAGACAGACTAGTTAACAAGTGAGACTCATAGTCTTGCTTTATGGATACTCAAGGTCTCTACTCATCCTTCCCAAGACAGAGTTCACACTTCATACATCTGCCATGTGGCATTACAGCTTCTCACTATCCCATTTCTCCATCTGCCACGTAGGGCACCAGAACAAAGGAGAACTGTTCTTTTATTTGTGGATTCCCAAACAGATCTCACTGGAAGCTGAATTCCTTGAACAGTAACTCAATACCACAACCTCCCCCTGTTACGCAGCCTGTGCATATACATGCATATGTGATCCCCAGGAGCTGACCTCCAAAGACTCATCGCATATGGCCTCACTACTGTAACAGCAGCGTATATTTTTTTTGCATGGGAGAGGGCAAAGGGCTGTTTCCCTTTCTTCCCAGGGCTTGAAGAAAAAAGGCAGGTGAAGAAGGCAAAGAGACTTACAGTTGCTGTTGGCATAGAGGGCCCGAAGGGAGAAGCCACTCAGCGTTAACTCTTTCAGCTTATTCCGCTCGCAATGCAGCTGCTCCAGGCTGCACAAGGAGCTCAGATCCAGATCTGTCATCTGATTGTCTCGTAAATCCATGTAAGTCACAGATTTGTTCCCCTTCAGAGTGTCAGCTACTGCTCTTTTCAGGTTGTTCAGCCTAAACACTCAGAGAAAGTTACAAAGTCAGAAAATAGGACACTGAACACTGGACATCAGTAAGAAAAGAGAAGAAAGGAGAGAAAGGAAGAGTTCTGGTGAAGGCTAACACCAAAGGTGAGAACAGTGAAATGTGTGAGAAGCCATGGTGGATTTCAGGCAGTGAATACAAAGAAAAACATCTACACTGCTACGTGAAACCATTTTACTAATTTCCCAATATTTAAGAGATTCTAAAGACCAGACTAGAAATGAGAAGCTGAGCCAAGGGACAGCTACTTTGCACTGACACAGGAAGCTAATGCAGAGACTCGATACTAGCCTGCCTTGCCACAGACAAAAAGTCCTTTGTCCCTTTCTGAGAGCTCTGCAGTTGGCAGCCTGGAGAATCAGGATCACATCGCTAGGGTGGGCCAAAATAGGGAGAGATCAGAGCTGCCGAAGCCCACGGTAACAGCATATCAAAAGAGGAAAACTAGAGGGTGAGTCACATTCAGTGACTTCAGGCATTGCTCAGCTACTCTTGCTTCTCTGAGTGAATTCTGCACACTCTCAGCAACAGAACTCCCTAAAAACTAAAGAATCAGTAAGAGGAAAAAAATTACACCTACTTTATTGCAAGATGTACTACAAGTTACACAGCTCCTCTGCTGTAAATGGGAAGTGGCAATCTGGTTTATGTACATATGCAAGTTTCTCCCCTTACCTCAGGTCCACACTTTTGATGTGACTCATACGGTTCAGCACTGCAAGGTCCAGGGTCTCCAGCAAGTTCCCTGCCAGAGCTAGTTTGTCTAAGATGATGAGTTTCTCACAAATTGCTGGCAGTTCACAGAAGTTATTGAAGGAAAGCCCAAGGCAGCTGAGCTGTTGCAGACCTCCCAGTTCTTCTGGTAAGGATGTGAGGAAATTCCCATCAAGCCAGAAAGTCTGGAGACTGCAGCAGTGAAAAAGAGAAAGAAAAGAATTCAGCAAAGAGTAGTGAACATCACATTTAGCATTTGCAGTTAATTTCCTCGTATAGCTAGCTGGTCCCAGTGTGGCTATTTCTTAAAGGTACCTATAAGCTAATTTTATTCTTACACACATCAGAGTATGTTCTCTTTGCATCTGCTGCCATCTTGCATTCCCTTACCTTCTTTCTTGTTACCTCCTTCCTACATTCTCTTCTAACACACTCCTTTTTAAAAAGATATAAGCTGGAGGAAGAACAGGCCACAATGAACCAATAGCTCAGTATCAATGTTTATCTAAAGGAATGCAATAATAGCCTTGCAATTAAGATTTACTTAAGCTTAACCTTTTATGCATTCTGGGTAGCTACTGGGGAAAATGGAGAAGGTTTTTACTCCAGAGAACACTTTAAGACAAAATTTTCAGAGGGGATTGCCCAAGCATTTCCACATTAAAATCCTCTTTTTAACACAAAAAGCAACCAAATTCTGTAGAAAGCTATCAAAACATACTAGGGCTGACAGAAATCACTAGACCTCTGTGAGATGTTACCAGATAAAAGTTTTATACAATAAATTAAAAGTTTAATAGAAACTGCATCAGTATGGAAAATATTAAATACAAATAATCAACAAATTCAGAAAGTCACACACCTCTGCAGCTGCAGAAAAATGTGCATTAACTTATCTGAGAAACAATACAATTTTCTTCAGACTGCTTCGTCTGCATCATGTTTCCTCATCTTTTCTAGATCAGCAGCTGTCATGTTTTAATAGTAGTGATAAAGGAATTGCACCTGAGACTGTGGTCCTGTAAGGTACCCTTATACTTTAAACTTGCATACAGTTAAGAACTATGCAATCCCCTTTGTGTAAAACATTTATGAATACTGCAGCAATATAACCAGCATGCTCCGCTTGTACAAATCAGGTTCACAGGCTAGACCTCTGAATTTGAGAGGCATGGATATTTTTCCCTAGTTCTACAACGCCTACCTGATCTCCACAGATATTTCACTGTACTAGTCGGCAGCTTCTGGAAATACCCCTGACAGCGCAAGCTTTAGATAGAAACTCTTAACTGTTTTTATGTAAACATAACAATATTTATGTTTAACCTGTAAGACATCACCAAAATAGTAGTTTAAAAGGAAAAGAAAAAGAAAAAAGATGAGAACGTAGGAAGGAAATAACAAGAAAGCAGGTAAGTGAATGCAAGATGGCAGCAGATGCAAAGAGAACAAGATGCATTCACTTTTACATAAAAATTGGACATAAACCCGCAAGAAATCAAACAAGTCATCCCAAAGTAAAAACAAAACAAAAAAAATGCCAAAACCCAAAGCCCCCAAAACACACACCCCCACAGAGAACATAAAAAGCTTAAGTTTACTAAACTTTTAAGTTAGAGTATATTCATGTGCTCAGAAGTCTTCACGTTTACTCTAGCTCAGCAAGGTGGCGCCTGTGATTCAAGGCATCATAACTGACTGTTAAGTGTCTTCCTAGGCCACTCCAAAATGACAAAATCCACTGATCTCCTCTATTAGAAAACTGATTTACACTAATATATTTTCACATAGCTAGCAGAATAGGCAGGAAGTCAAAAATGATGAACAATAACTTGCTATATACCAGTGACTTAAAATGGCAACTATATAAACACACTGTGGTATCTTAATTTTCAGGGAAAAACAAATCTTACTGGACATCTTAGTTGTCGACCTTCTGCTGAGGTCAAATACATCATTCAGTCTCCATGGACAGACCAGGTTGCCCCAGCACCCATACCTTCATAAACAGTACCTCCACGCCAGCTGTGCTCAAGCAAAGCACCACGGGTGTTTATGACCACTGATAAAAAGAATACACTCACTTCAACAGTTTGCCAATCTGGCTCGGCAAGTAACGAAGTCCATTACAGGAAATATTAAGCTCTGTCAGAGTAGAGATCTCACACAGTGACACAGGAAACTCCCCCAGTCTATTATGAGACAGGTTCAGGCTCTTCAACTGAGAAAACCTATCGGCAAGAATGCTAGTTAATTCACAGGCCTCCACGGTCTCAAAGCAAAAAGCATACAAAACCAGTCACAAAGAGTTTTTAAGTCTTTGTACACTGGCGATACAGTCAGCTAACCCATTATGGGAGTTTCTGAACAATTTGGTTTTAAGTCACGGATATTTTGTATCTCAGTGGTAATGCTGAAAGTGATCAAAATACCATGGTTTTACTGCAGAGACTGGTAACAACCTTTTACCCTGGCAGGCTTCCTCCTACTCACCGTTACTAAGATTAAGGAGACCAAAAAATACTCCATTCAAAAAATTTACCTTCAAAGAATTATTTAGAGCAACAGTCTACAATTATGCAGCTCAGGAAAACTGGAGCTGAAAACATTAACTTGAACTATTCTGAGAATAAAACAGAAGGGGGAATACTCTTTTCCAGCTAGGCACAACAGAAGGCCTAGCACAGCTGTAACAGGGAAAACCAGGGAAGCGCTGCCTTCACCCTGGGAAGCCCAAGACCATGGGCTTTTTCCACGTGTGAAGTGCTGCTTGCTTGGCAGACTGTACTGCACAGGTACTGCCAAGCAAGCACTGATGCAGCCCTCGCAGGCACTACAGTCCCACCTGTGCCTAACAGATGGCTGCCCATTCCAGCTCCTTCTACCACTGTGCTAGGTGCAAATAGATAAAGAAATCAAGCATGGGCTGAGGTCACATGCAAAAGGTTCCTCTCAAGGAGTTCCTCTTTCAACTGGAAACAAAAGTATTTCTCCCCAAGTAATAACCTTCTCATCCCAAACTGGAACCATTAATACAGTGGGGAAACTAATATACACAATTTATGACACAACTGCGAACCTAACGTAAGGTACCAGAGAAGTACTTCTTGGAAACATACAGTTCGTTCATCTGCTCCACCCACCATACTTTTTACTAGGCCATGGTAAGTAGCTCTTACTTTGCAGCAAATGTTTTAATATAGGTAACAAAAGCAAGGTTAATTAGCTTGAGGGAGAATATTACTTCTAGCTTGAGATGTCCTGAACTGTAAGACTGAAAGGTTTTGAATTTTGTTGTTCTTTATAGTGACTCCTTTTTCAGATTCAGAATACTTGGAATGATCTGTGTAGGAACTATGCATTATATTTCTCCATTTTGCTTTATAATCTTAGGGAAGGGGGTGCTGTTTTTTTAAAAAGAAGGAGCGTATCTAAAATTTGGACATGGGTGGTTTGCTTTGAGAAAGCACCCTGTCATATAAAAAAGGACATAGGCATTTAATGTTTCCTGCAGCCACAGACTCTCTTGTAATGCAACTGAAGGTCAAAGATGTTATACTGGTAATAGCCTTCCTAAAGGGAACATATTGTATGATGCAAAGATCTAACAACAATACAAAAATCAGAAACCTGTACACAGAACTTCACAACAATGATGGAAAAGAAGGAAACAATGAGGATGAACCTACAGATTTGAACTCTCTCATTAACTGGTTCAACTTTAAGAGATTTAGGGCAGATCACAGTTCTCAGGTTTTGGAGTCAGAAAACACTTTAATGAAACGGCTTTCTCTGGAGTTCTGCAACTTTTCTTTGGCACTCTAGCTTTTTCTATGGCACCTGTCCTTAACACCAAGCAGCTCTTTTTCTCTCATTAGCAGAGTATGGCGAGAAGCTGCCCTGAGAGGCATGGCATTAAATATGACAGCATAACCAATTTTTAGAATTCATCCCTCTGCAACAATATCAAAGCAAACACAAAAAGGGCATTACGTTTTCCAAAAGCTCGAGGGAAACTGGTACATGACACAGCTTGGTCCGAGACTCCTCGAGCAGACTGTCATTCAATAGGGAGGACAATACTCAAAAGTCTTTTGAGTTCTCCTTCTGTTCCTTCTCCTTTGCCCCAATATTCTCGAACAGTGGGGATGTGGGAATGAAATGCAAACCCAACTCTCATTCAAGTTGTATCCATGAACCATATATTATATGGAACAAGGATTCTGAAATCGTTATGGCTCCTCAAGTTTTGGTCTGTGCTTTCACAGAATATATTGAGATTACATCAAAGAGGTATGGAAACACAGCAACAAATCCTCAATGGGATGACCATCCTCTGTTCAGTAGCCCAAACTGGTGCTGGCCTGAAATATTTCCAGTTTTATGTAACGTCCTGCTCTGCCACCAAAGCATCCCAGTACAACTCTGTATCAACTAGCTATAATGGTGATAATAGACATGCGTATGTACACACATGCATATGTGCACATGTGCACACACACTTATCAAAGATTAGACTTAATATTAGGTTTTCCAGAAAAGGGAGATACTTGAAAGGCAGTAAGTTACATAAACAATAAGCTAGGAAATGTAACAGAGCAGGTGAGGTTATTTAATTTCCTTTGTTTAACATTTCCCTTTTAGTTAATTATTTTTGTTCCGTTATTACAGTTATAGCTAGTTAGACTCCTAAAGCTTGAAAGATTTCCTCAGAGAAAGAGATCTGATCATTGCAAAAAATTTCGCTGTTTGGAATTGTGAGTCTCTAGGCACTGGTAACACCTACTGCAAGTGAGCAAGTTTCTTTATTTGGGGCTTTGTCCTGATAAACATCCTAAAAACCTCAGAAAGAAAATCTTTTCAAGGCAATGAGCAGCCTTATGTGGGCTACCTAATGCTACCTGTTTATTCAAGATTGTGTGAAGTGAGGGCTTCTTTTATGGCTTTTGTTTGTTTGAGGATTTCAGCTTCATCAGACATAGTCACTGCCAGGAAAAGAGTCGAGTTTCTGACATGTCAGATCTCGTTGACTACATGCAAGGTCAAAAGCAATTTCAAGCCCCTTTGCTGATCCTGTGAACCAAGGATACTGCATTTTAGAAAATGAAGTTCTGATAAGGTTTTCAACATCACACAATGTATTCGAAGAGAGAAGTAGAAAGCAAAATCTTGAATTATTGTAAGCAGCTGTTCCAATAACAGAACCTATTACAATTCAGCAATTACAAAACATTTAAATAAGTTTGGAATTAAAATAAGACCAGACTAGAGTCTGGTGCTCAATGAAACGCAAAGAATTCTCACAGATATGCAATTTTTTCCCCCCTGTGTGTACCCTCATGGATACGTAGGTACTCACTACCTGTAGGAAGAAAAATAACCTGGTAATAGGCCCCTAGAAATAAAGAAAACAAAAGCACAACAAAAAAACCCAAACCAAAATGGAAAACTGCAGTTTTGCAGTTTCTCCAAATACACTTAAGACACAATGTGTTCCCAACACAGAGCCATTTGAAAACATTGCTACAGGCTTCCTAAATGCTTTTGAAATTAATAGAGCAACTCCTTGAAATCTTTTTAGCATGGCTAGCGCAGATATCAACAGACTAATCTTCCTCTAGATTTTATTTTTCCAGGAATTAACTTTAAAATATTTTCGTAAGACTCCTTCACTTACATAAAGTGACTACATCATGCTTCCATACCATCACACAACTGCTACTCTTTTAAAAGCAGATTGTTACAAGTTTCCAAAGCAAAGCTGGAGTCTCACAGGACCTCTGCCAATTCCAAATGCACGTTAAGAACTTACCAAAACAGGCTTTTTCAGACCTGCACTTCTCTACACACATTTACGCACCACAGCAGCATTATGCTTTCCCTCACCTTTTATTTTATACCCCAAAATGTTGTTTAGCAAGCAGCCTTATATTACTATCGCATCTTGTCCATACAAATGGCATATCACTCCACACGGCTCATCTCAGATTAAACTTAGCACAAAGAATCTGTGGAAGGGAGTTCATGAATACTGTAAATTGCTGGAAGCTTATGCCTGCCTGTGCTGTTTAGCTCTGCTTCCTAGCCCCTTCACTCGTTAGAGCTTCCTGAAGATCAGTCTTTTTACCACTCCCACAAGAACGGGCAATAGACTCCCCCCCCTCTTTGTTCCTGGATGCACGCGTCAAAAAATCCAAATGTCAAAGAAAAATAATTCTTTGCAGACCTGCAAAGAGAGTCAAGACTCCCTGCTCCACTTGATCTCATAAAATTGTGTCGTAGGTTGAGGTAGACGATGTCTTGACTGTAGAAGAGGTGCTCAGGTAGTTCCTCAAGGCTGTAGCATGAAAGATCAACCATGCTAAGTCGCATAGACACAACCTGAAAAGGAGGAGGAAAAGCTGCAGCTGTGCAACAATTTCTCTCTGGAAGTCTAGTGGAAGGCCAAAGAATGCAAATAGTAAACAGTGTGCAAGAACATGAAAGAACCCCCCTGCACCCACCAGGTAGAGTCCATGCAGGAAACTGAGTCCATGGGGTATGAGTTTACGCCATTTGCTGCTATTATTTCTGCAAGCCCCCTGAGAAGGATGCATATCTGGATATGAACTAGGACATACAGAAAGGCTCGCTCTGTATGTGTGATGGGTGCTGTCTGAAAGCTAGACATAAGAGAGCCAGCCTAATGGAGGAAACCATTTTTTTGGCTGAGGAAACTCTGCTGAGAAAGCATAATCTCTGAGTGCCTTCCAAAGATGCAAGCAGCAACAGGAAGCAGTTGACTTTCCAGTTCAGTCCTTAAAGGTTTACAGAACCTCTGCTTCACCTAGCTACTTCTTCCAGCTTTCTTTTGTTCAGGGTATTCAGCTTGTTCAAGGTATATTAGAAGCATGACCTGTTATGATGAAAAGGTTTCATAAATTACAGTTTTGCAACATTTCATAAAGTCTCTGCAAATATCAGACCTCCTTTCATTAAGTATGCTTTGTTTCAAGGTCTTTGGTGCTTCATTCCAGATTTCATGACCTGCTTTATGCTGAACTCATTTCCTATTACATAATATTTTTAAAATATATATATATCTGGTCAAAGGGAGGCTTAGCATTAAGCTATTGCCATCCAATTGTACTTTAATGCGCAATAAGGATGCAGCTCTGAACAAACTACACCTCTCTTGCTGACCTGTGATTTCTGTGTTAACTCAAACCTATCAGGGTGGCTCTATGCCAGTCCAGACAGATTCAAGTATGGCACAAGGTGCGATTTATAGGTTTCCATGGCTGTAAAGTCAGCTAGTCCCTGTGGTTTGCTCTAGTGACCTATGATTAGCTTTCTCAGTAGGTGCCGCAGGGGTGAAAAAAATGCAGAACTACTACTCAACATTGTTGCACAGGCAGAGAGAGAAGAGAAGGCTAGAAGAAAAACTCTGTAGTCCTGTGCATGTAAGAAATTAAGAAAGCTGGAAAGTGTCTTGGGTCCATCCATCCAGCATCCTAGCTTCATCTCTGCCTGCATACCAAGCCTGCATTGGAAGACCCTTCTTACGCCTGTACCCCCACCACCCAAACTACTGCAGTCTCCAGAGCCTCACCGTGGATGCCTGTCGGTGCCACCGCTGGCACTCTGCCAGTGTTTCAAAGGAAACATGGTATGTTTGAGCTTGTGCACCAGCAGATGTGAAAGCAAGTGTGTACTGCCGACGTTTCATCTCTTCCACCTGCAAAGGGAGAATTGAAAACAAAACAGCCTGCCTGAACTCCAGCAATTACAATGGATCTGAAGTCGAGGGTGAGGTATTACCAACTACTGGTAACATTACATTTTGCTGAAAACACAGTTGTAAAGTTATTGAAGAGAAACAATGTAAATCCTTCTTAACATCTTTCTGCTGAAGTAGATCCAAGAAGTAATAATTTCCAGATTGTCCATTCTCAACATTGGCTACTAAGGTGAAGGCAGAACTCTTCGTGTCATTAGCTTTAAGACTACTACCAAAGCAAAGCAAGTAGAAAGGGGTTGTACAACTCTCTGCACATGTTAACACAGTAATTTGTTACAAAACTCTACATTAACCTCTTGTGGATAATACCCATCATCACGATCCTTTCTTCCCTTCTCAGCCACAGGAAGCTAACCAAAAATGTCTTACCTTCCCTCCAACGAGAGGCAAGATGTGCATCTTCCCTGTGTGGCTATCTTTCACAGAGGACACAATGAGGCACGTACCACAGAGAATTACCAAGCGCTCTGCCCACTTGTGCAACTGGGTCTTTCCTTTCCGTACGTTGTAGACTCCAGAGAGCAGGATGCGATCTAGCTGTTCCACTTGGCATGGCTTTTCTGAAGAAAAAGGGGACGTTAACGTTCACTTTCCCGTTGTTCCTCAATCTCAGCTGTCAGTACAACCAGCAACACAGACATAACATGCAAAATCAGTTATTGTAAAGAACAAGCACAGACAAGTTGCCCTTCAAAAAGAACCTCATGCAGAGGACAAGCAACTTCCTCAGTCAGTGCAGCGATGGCAGATAAGCAACCATTGTGTGCCTTCCAGTACAACATTCTAACAGTTGCCAGGTAGTAGGTTTCTAATCTACAGGTAATTACAGACCTCAGTGAACTTACACACTTGCCAAACATCCTTCCTTCAGATGCAATAGAAAAGCAATTTCAAACTCTTGTGGAGTCAGCTAAAGTCACAGAAACCATCAAATAAGTGGCTTCTACCGGTCTTTAAAGTAAGGCCTGGAAAATCAGCTACAGAAGAAACTTATTTCCCTGAAGATGATTCAAGTGAAAGGACTCCAGCACTGACTATTATAGCTGGTGCTGTGTGCACTGTTAGGACTCTAGCCAGCAAAGTAGAATTCTACGTCAGCCTTCTAATCCACATCCAGTTAATTTCAGGTCAGCCTATCTCCCTGCCCCATTTATTACTTATTGTTTTCAAGATAATGACAAATCTCCCAGATGCTTTTCAAGATTCTGTCCACTGTTTATACTATCTTACCAGGTAGGAAAATTTTCCAAATAGTCACTTGATTGAATATTTTAAAGAACAGGAATAAGCCTGAACTGATAGATCTATGAGTTTCAAGTATTAAGGATCTCCTCACATTAAATTTGTATTTAATTTTACCCTAAATAATCCCTAAGACAAATCCTGGCAACAGGTCCTTTGTTTTACTTAGGAAAGAGTCAGTCTTTTTTGAAGTTGCTACTGACATGTTGCTTCTGTCTTGAACTGTCCTACAAGTGTCCTGATACCCATAAGCAGCATGAACCTGCAGGTATTTATATTCTCCACCCTGAAGTCAGAAACTGAGTAGCCAACATATATGGCAGACAATGACAAAAACTCTAGATTCGCTGGAAAAATAGTCTCACTATTGTTTATGCATGCCCCACTTCCAGACACAAACCATACTCCAAACTTTTATTAGGAGCAAAAAGTTAACCACCAACTAAAGTCGTTATACTCTTTCTCAGTTAGAAAGCAGGTTCTTCAGCATGCCAAATTTAAAGCATTGTCTTGATGTCCATACCATGCTGAATTTAGCTGATATATTTAGCTGTTTATTTTACAACAGTAGCTTTGTTTCAGAGACATGAATTTTGGTGTAAGATGTCCTTTAATGATGAGAGATTCTAATCATCCACAGAAAAAACTGCCTGGACTTCACCAAGCTGAAAGACCAGCCACAGATTTGTAAGAAAACAGTATTATGGGACCAGAAGTGGCATCCTACTGACTGCCACAGCAGCGCTGTTTCAAGCACCAGATACTACTAAGAGTATCAGAAGTACCAGTCCTCCAGTTCTCCCATCTGCTCTGAAAGATCTGTAACACCTATGTCCTAGTGCTAAGCAAACACCCAGGGGCAACATCCAAGGACTTCTACACAGAATCCCGGATATTTCACAACTCCTCAAGCTGCGTGTAAGAATGTTCTTAACCTCTAGGGATAGGCAAGTTCCTGTCAGTCTTCGCAGCTCCTGAGCTTGGCCTTGAATGTCACTGTGATGATGCTCAACTCCATGCTCCAATTAGTGAGCACAGGCTTTCCCATGGAGAGCAAGGGTGCAGGTCATCAACAGACAGAGCTAGCACCTCTAACAGCACGAGTTACACAAGTCCAGCTACAGCAATACAAGGAATCAAGACAATTCCCCACAGAGAAAGCACGCAACCCTCTACAATTCACATCTGTCACACCTGACATAGGTGAACAGTTTGATGGCCCTGGAGAGCTGCATCTGTTTGATCTGTTGTTGAAGCATGTAAAGACTCTAACCTTTGGTCTCTGAGCTTGCCCCAGCCAGCCTGGGTCACTGGCCTCCATGCTCCAAGCGACTTCCATTGAGAGGAAGCCCTCTCCCCATTCTCCCAGCCAATCTAACAGGTCTTCTCCCCTCATAAAACTCTTGGGCTCCTACGAGTATCTCAACAGCCAGATGACTTCAGGAAGCATGCTTCCCTCTCACCACTGTTTAACGTGAGATTTCTATTGATCTACTTGCAGTCCCATCAACCCAACTGGGCATAAGTACTCACCATGCACCAGGGAAGGAAATAAACCCAATGTATCCCATGGGAAAGGCAGACAGAAATGTGGGAAGAGAGCAGAGAAATCCAAGAGACATCCCCAAGCAGTGAAAGAAATATGAAGGTTGCTCTCAGCACTCCAGCAGGTCCAGAAGGGGGCCACA
>JAVJGI010000036.1:23345928-23357182 GCA_035590275.1 Ibycter americanus | reverse complement strand
GAAATGGTCAGGTGGCTGGAACACCTCTCCTATGAAGAAAGGCTGAGAGAGTTGGGGTTGCTCAGCCTGGAGAAGAGAAGGCTCTGGGAAGACCTTCTTGCAGCCTTTCAATATGTAAAGGGGGCTTATAAGAAAGGCACGAAGAGACTTTTTACCAGGGTCTGTAATGACAGGACAAGGGGCAAAGGTTTTAAATGGAAAGAGGGTAGGTTTAGCTTGGGCATAAGAAAGAAGTGTTTTACGATGAGGGTGGCGAGGCACTGGCACAGGCTGCCCGGAGCAGCTGTGGGTGCTCCGTCCCTGGCAGTGTCCCAGGCTGGATGGGGCTGGGAGCGACCTGGGCTATGGCAGGTGTCCCTGCCCGTGGCAGGGGCTTGGACTGCATGGTCTTTAAAGGTCTTTTCCAGCCCAAACCATTCTGTGACTCTAGGATTCTAAGTAATGTTTCTCTGGCTGAAATGCATTACTTCATCCCTTACATTCTCAGCTACAGGCTTTGCAAAATTATCATATAATCCTCCATAGCATTCCCTCTAATTCCTCCCCTACCCTTAATAACCACATTTGCTTTTACTTTCTTAAAACAGGTCTCCTGAACTCTCTTCAGTCCTTATATTTCTTCCTTCACAGCCTCTCTCTAAGCAGGACTACCCTCCCATGCTGACTGAAACTACTCAGTTTCATTTTCTACTTGCTTGCTTCCATGAAGTTGTCACCATTCTTGAATCTTCACCATTTCCTGCTTGACATACCCAAACTGAATTGCTCATTTTTTCCTTAAAAGTTGTCTACAGCCTTATGCTTGACACCTCTCCTCCTTGCAGATGAAGTAACTTCCGAATCCCTGCTCCTTGCCCTATAAATCCAGATTGTATGCATGTCATCCTTCTTTCCATCTCCATTACACTGTTTTTCCTGTTCTGCACACAGCTCCCAGACAGAAGGGGTTTGTCTCAGGTAAAGGGGTAGAGAAGCCGATTTCTTATGATTCCGTTTTTTGACACTGAATAAATAAACAATGGCTAGCAGCTTAGTCAGGCTACCCAGCACCACCATGCAAGAACAATTTTCCATTAAAAGCATTTTGACCCTTTTTTTCCTGAAATGCAATAAATATGTAGGTGAAGTATTTCTAAGTAATGAAATAATTTCTTTACCAGCTTTCCTCCCCTTTATTTCTTTCGTATTTCCTCTTCA
Source organism: Ibycter americanus (assembly GCA_035590275.1). Lineage (NCBI taxonomy): Eukaryota > Metazoa > Chordata > Aves > Falconiformes > Falconidae > Ibycter > Ibycter americanus. The sequence continues at coordinate 23,355,985 of JAVJGI010000036.1, read as the reverse complement.
CTTCAGTGAATTCCTTTTCTGACTGCTAGCATCATAGGTCAATGGGCTTACAACTATCATTCTGTTGCTCCTTATGCATATGGTATCCTGCCCAAACTGATTCAATAGGCTACTCAGAAGTCTCACTTCTGCAATGAAACACAGTGGGTTTCTAATGGCAACCTACATTGTTATTAACCAACTGGCACTTTCACTCTATATTTACAGGCTGTGGAGGTATTTGACCAGGACCTTCCTTGCCCATATCCACACACCTTTTGGAAATACAGTCTTCAGGCACATCTAGACTGAACTGCAGTATGTTTCTGATCTCATTAGGAGCTCTAAGGCATTTGTTGTAACAATGGAAACTAAAAACAGAGCAATCTTGTGTCTTTCTGTGGAGCTGTCTTTTCTCAAGCCATAGACAGCATCAAGAGAACTACAGACTTGTGGTTTTTTTCTGTTAATCTTGAAAACTCATTTTTTTAAGAAATGCTTACTGGTACTTCGAGTGTTTGATGTAGCCACCATCTATAAACCAAACAGGTCAATGACCTGTGCTTCAGCTGAGTTATACCTCATAGTTAAAGCTACAGGAACAGCGACAGTGTGCACACAGAGGATTCCTTACCACTGTAAAAGCGAATCATACAGCTGAGATCAGAGTTTGCTGCCTCTTCCTGCATTCTGACAGGATCATCAAAACCCAACCCAGCCAAGTAGTCATACACAATCTGAAGGGGTTTTTCTGTGGGCTCCAGCCTCCTGTCAAAACATACAAGAAAGTAGTTTGAGAATGCAAAAAAGGTTAAACAAGTCTCAATGCAGCTCAAGTGTGAGGAATACTGACATACTGGTTGTTCTGCTCCCCTGAAAAGCATCCCTGGGGTCCGTGCTTCCTGCCTGTCAAGTAGCACTTAAGAACCGCAACACTTAAAGAACTACATTGCAGAAGGGAAACAGAGAGGAAAAGCAATAGGCATAAGCCATACAATCCATGGTGATCACTTCCATTCTATGATTTAAGGAGCACCAGGAGGAAACAATGACAAGAATCAAAACCAGAGATACTGCACAAAAAGCAGACTCCAAATAATTTTAAAAACCTACGTATAATGACTGAAAGATTTGAAAGAACTCTACATAAATCTCTTTTCCAGATGCAGCTGGGAGCAAAGCATATGAGAATCCTCCTGAAGAACGACTTCTAAAAAGAAAGAAAAAAGAAATTTCCCATGCTCTTTAGCTCTCATCAGTGCAAGATTCTCATGCTTTGGCAAATTAACTCGAACAGGACATTTAAAGAAAAGACATTTTTAGAACTACCACAGGTCACAGGAAGGATTCAGTGCCTAGTTTGAATAAATGGCAGTAAGTTCCCCTGAAACATCAGGTTTAGTATATTCAGAACAGAACGGATGTTTTTTGATCCTCTCATCTCACTTCTTCCAGAGGTGTGGAATTGTTATTTTCTGCAATAATAACAACAACAGAGTTTCTCCCTAAATTAGTTTTACTTTAGGGAAAGAAGTCTTAGTGTAAAAGATCAAGCACTGAAAATGTAAGATGGGAGTTAAAATAAACTTCTCCAGTGGTCCACTCATTATCCACCTCATTATCCCCATAAAAATCCTCATTTTTAATCTAAAAGTGACTAGCTTCAGATTATGGTCACTGGATCCTGACCTGTCACCTATTCTTTAAACAGGTGTTTATAAATCATGCGACTAATCATATCAAACTTCCTTTTCAAAATGAGGCTTTTAAATTTTTCTTGCTAGGGTAGGTCTACTTTGATTCAAAATAAATTTTACCACTAGTGGTTTTTTTTAGCATACCAACACGACTATTCGCTGTACCCATGGACCAACATACAGAGACTTCTTAGTTCTACTCAAGAGTACTTATATTCCTGGATCAAACCTGCTCTCGACTATTTGGCACATTCACTCATATCCCTTCAATGCACGAGTCCTCCTGAATTGTAGTATTTTCAAGTTATAGCCTCTTTCCTCTCCTCTTTACTATTGAGTACACTTGGCTTTTACATAAATATATCCAGTGATATTGAAAAGCAGTGTTTTCCAGGGAATACTGTATGCTAAACCATCTAGATCAATGTCTTGCACTGACTTCTCAACACTCATTACTCCCTCCTTCTAGGCCTTTCTGAGTTGCTACCTTCCTTTTACCCACAGATTATTAACAGAACAACGGAACAGTGCAAGTTTACCCTTCTTCATTCAGACATATACTAACCCCTCATCCAAAAAAAAAAAAAAAATTAAAAAAAAATGCTTACACTGAACAACAGTTTCCAATTTGAAAAGGTATAAGCCAATGAGTTTTACTGATTCGTGCACATTGCTTTTCTACCAATGACATCAGAACACAGAAGCACAGAACAGTTTGGGCTGGAAGGGACCTTTGAAGTCATCTAGTCCAACCCACCTCCAATGAGCAGGGACACCTTCACCTAGATCAGGTTGCTCAAAGCCCATCATCAAATACAACATCACCCACCGCAACAAATGACTAATGCCTTTGGCAATCAAGCTTGAAATTTCAAAGCATCAAGATCAAGTTTGTTTGGTAAGACCTGTTTTCTACTGAACTTTGTTGACTTGCATACATCACTTATACTGCATGTCTTAACGTGAAATATTTTACTATCGTATGGAGCAAACCTTTCTGCTTCTTCTCAACCGAAGAAAAAAAAAAATCTGATTCTTTTTAATGATTATATTATAGTATTTCCACTATTACCGCCAGCTTTACAAATGCCATCTCAAAATTAAGGTAGGACTGATTCCACAAAACATATCCCATTTGCAAGTATGTAGTTATCCAGACTTCCTTTGTGGCCAACAGGACGCAGCACCTCAAGTAGTAAAATGACCTCAGGTATTTCAAGCACATACATTGCAACTCTTTCACTTCACACATTGGACCTCTGCATCAGAAACAGGATTACTCACAAAGTTATGATCCAAAACAACAAAGTTTCTAGCCTGAAAAGACAATGCAGTTGATACGCAGCTGATCCTGAAAACCAGTTCTTACTACTCAATGTTTGCTAAGCCTGCTTAGGGCAACTTTGCTTCCCCTGCTTTTGTTTTACATCGAAATACATCAACTTGCTAGCCAGAAGGCTGTCTATGAAATAACCCCCTTCTTCTTGGTTCAGAAATTGTCTCTTGGAGCTTCTACTGACTAATAAAACTGATGTCAGGCCTGGCAGACTGCAGTCTCTAGTCAGCCCAAAATACAACCAGAAAGTTACTGGCAAATTTCAACCCATAAACAGGCTTTACTGAACAAAGGAGGAAAACCTTTATCTGTATCTTCAAATCCACCCAAAGGATCACTCCCTGATAGAGCTAGTTTGCTTGGAAATCTGTTCTTATTCCTTCCTTGAATGGACTAGTAGGATTTAAATTGTAGTTTATGAGATATCAGCTGCCTTAACCAGTATAAAACATTGTTTATTCATACCAATGTCTGTCACTGGTCGTAATTTTTGGTTGATTTTGGGAGTTACCCTGATTTCATGAAGCTTCCAATGTGACCAAAAGCAATGTCAGAGATAACAATTTGATAAGTACTGTAAGTACACTCCAAAACTCATACATAAGAATAATATGCATGCATCAGTTTAAAGTTCAAGATGTAATCAAGCTGACTGTCAGCAATGCATGCCATTGCTGCTGTACTGGTGGTTTGTTGTCGGTTTTGGTGGTGGTGCTTTTTTAAATACAAAAAACATTTGGAATACTGCCTTTTCTTTCTGCCCCTTCTTTAAAGCAGTAAAGAAAATGAAATAAAGAGCTAGCCAGTGTAGTTTAATGCAAATTCAGATAAATGTCAGCAGAAAACACAATCCCTCCCCTTCCCACCCAGCCCAGGCCTAACTATTCTCTTCTGGTATCCAAATCAGATGCTATTACGCACACGCATGACAAAGAGTTTCTGCTATGTTCCCAATTATTTGTAATGCCTTTTTTTTTTTTGAAGAGAAAGCCAAATTAACCTACACTTTCCAAAACAAATTGAACAAATGCTTGGAATCCATAGGAGTTTAAGGTACATAATGCCAAATTACTGAGCTCAGATGATTACTGCTGTTCAATTTGCCAACGATTCAGTACAGATATTTCTAACCCCTGTTACACTCACTAGAAAGTGAGTTTAATCTCCATGGCAAGGACAGCATTAAACCTTACAAAGCAGTAATGCAAGTATTTATGACTTTAAATACATATATTTTATTTAAATACATAATTTTCCATTAGCATCAGTAAAACTGCAATCAGATTTCTGAACTTTATTTATTTATTTATTTATTTAAAATCTTTTTTATCTATCATTGACTCAATGTGGCTGGAACAAGCCTCTGGAGTAATCACCCAGTCCAACCCCTGGCTCAAGCAGGGCTACCTACAATCGGTTGTCCAGGACCTTGTCCAGTTGGGTTTTCAGTATCTTGAAGGATGGAGACTCCACAGCCTCCCTGGACAACCTGTGCCAGTGTTCCATCATCCTCAAAGTGAAAAAGTGTTGCCTGATGAAATAATTTGGAGAGCCTATAAGCAAGGACCAGATCCCATGCTTGCCAAAATAAAATGGAAAATAGCTTCCAAAACAAACAAAAACCCCAAAAAAGGGAAAACAGCAGTCAAGAGTGTAAATTCAGACAGTGTTGATCACCTGTACCACTACCAGTCACTCTGACACTGTTCCTTTCTTGGAACTCCTGAAGAAAGAGCCTAGTCCAGTCAAGATACAGCTCTTCGTACTATCAGCATGAAAAGCTGGTTTATGAAGTGCTTCTTTCCCTGCTTTGCAAGATGGACATGGGACAAGAGACTGTTCAAAAGAGCATAATGCCATCAATGCCTCCCTCTTTGCAGAGACTTCTTCAGTTCAAACTCAGGCTCTCTGTCTTTTTTAGGGCCTTCTGTTGAGATCTAGCTTAAAGCCAAGAACTTCTACAAAATACTTAACTCAGGTTTACGTTATCGTTTAATTTTTTTTGCTACAGAAACAGATAGCAGTGAACATGACACCAGCTTTCAAAAGAGCTTTCTGAGGTAATCTTGGAAATAACAAACCTGTGTATCTGTCTCCTGTAACAGGCAAGCTACTGAAAACTGGAATAAATAATGGATTGCACTGAACAATGCTGACTTCCAATACAGTAAACCCTGATGTATTCTGTAGCCTTCAGCACAGAATCCAAGAAGAATATGAGAGGTTTGACTGGATCTCCAAATACCTTACCTATGTTTCCCCTGACTATTGCTAGATTCCAATTCTGCTATTAAAGCCTTATGCTGGCCAGTAAACAGCTTTTCCAGCATGTGACCCATGGCTCAGGAGCCATAAATGCTTGAGTATCACTCACAAAAAGAACACTTCAAGTAGCCCGCATCTAGATTTCGTAGGAAAAAAACCCCACAAACACTCAAACACAATTTGGTTGCTGAAGGGACTGAGGCTTTTGCAAACAATACACTTGTCCTGGTTTCGGCTGGGATAGAGTTAATTTTCTTGTTAGTAGCTGGTACAATGCTGTGTTTTCAACTTAGTATGAAAATAATGTTGATCACACCCCGATGTTTTAGTTGTTGCTAAGTAATGCTTACTCTAAATCAAGGACTTTTCAGTTTCCCAGGCTCTGCCAGCCAGCGAGCAGGTGCGCAGGAAGCTGGGAGGGAGCAGGGCCAGGACAGCTGACCCGAACTAGCCAAAGGGCTATTCCATGCCACAGAATGTCATGCTCAGTATACAAACTGGGGGGAGATGGCCATGCCCTGACAACTGCTGCTCAGGAACTGGCTGGGTTATCAGTCAGCCAGGGGTGAGCAACTGTATTAATTTGTTGTATACAATATATTTGGTTTTTGCCCTTGGGTTTTACTCCTCTCTCTCTCTCTTCCCTTTTCATTATTATTATTATAATTATAATATTTTATTTTATTTTATTTTGTATTATTAATTTTTTTTTATCTCAACCCACGAGTTTTACTTATTTCCTGAATAACCTCCCCATCCTGCTGGGGGCGGGGGCAGTGAGCAAGCAGCTGCGTGGTACTTTGTTGCCAGCTGAGGTTAAACCACATTGTCATCAGAATTCAGGAAGAACCTTAATACCATAAAGGGATAAGCACTTCTCGTATGACACAAATTAAATCACAGTTCTATAGGTTACTCCATACTCTCTAGATGTACAGTATTGTGGTTACCCCCCTGAAAAAGCTGGATATTCTAGCTCACTGTACTTGCCCCTTCTGGAGAAGAGATCTGATCTTTTTCATTACTTTTATTCTTCTCATACTTCACTTCAGCAAGAATTAATGCTGTAGGGTTTCAAAATGCTAATTTGAAAACCCCTTAATTTTCTTTCTTGTTCGCATAAGTCAAGCTGATATGCTTCTTGAAGAGATCAAACACAATGCCCTCTGTTTTGTTCCTTTTATAAAAAAGCCATGTACAACAGAAACATTGGCAGTAATACCTATTCAGGCCTAATACCCTAAACAAATGTACGTCTCTTGCCATAGTACCGCTTCTGTTTGAAAACCAATCAAAAGAGTAGTCTGTACTATTGTACCATCTAGGTTTGCTTGCCACTGGCTGGAAGACAAAAGCCTCCCCAAAAAGTTAAGTCTTTTGAATCCTTCACGTTGTCTGCAAAACACCGCAAGTCATTCAAAGTTCGCTACCTGGCAAAAGAGTTTGAGTTAACAGAAAAAACTACACCTAAAAAGTCACACGTATGCAGGATGCAATATCTGACCACTCTGCAGATGAAGCATGGCTTGGTGTTACACATTTCAAGTGTGATGACCTGGTGCGAAGGGTGTTTGACTCCCAGCCTGCAGCAGAGCTACTCTCCTGGCCCTAGCTATAAGCTGGGTCTGGAAACACCAGCCCAGAGTCCAGGCATTTAGCTAATGATGCACACGGGTCCAGCACAAGGCTTTGTAAATAAAGCAATGAACAAACCAGCTTGTTACCTACGGACCACATCTAAACCAGGAAAGGGAACAATTCACTGAATGCCTTTGGAGACATTCTGGAGACCTGACCGAATGGGTGACTGGTCCACATTCTTGTTGAGAGCCAAGTGATTGACTAACAAAACCTAGGATAGGTCAGGAAAGGGAAAACCAAAACTGCTGTTACCTGGAACAGCAGTTTCTCTACAGAATTTCTTTACTAACATGATCAAGGCTGACAGGTTCCAAAGGCAATAAAGAGTTAAAGCTTGAGGTAGAGAAATACGCTTTCCCTTTGAGAGAATGCAACGTGGTGTGAAACCCAAATCGGCATGCAGTTACATTAGAAATGTAAAAATTTGTCTTGTATCCAGTGCAATATGCACTGAATGCTAGCACATGTGGAGAACACCCTGGCTCTCACAGCAGCTGCTACTTGACACAAACAGCCCATTATATCCACATCAGTATCACGTATCAGGTACTGGACACTTCCACCAGTCAGAGAAGCAGCTCTGTTAAGTGAAGGCAAGGAGACAGAAAAACCAACAAAAAGCAGCAACAGTTCCACAACTCCTGCTGCAACTGTAGCTCTCCTTCATAAGCAACAGTCAAGTTTTCAAATCTTTGCAGTTTACATTTCTGTTCTGAGGGGTATCAGACCAAAGAAGGTATCCATGCTATTTTTGTTTAATCCCCCCCTCTGCAGGAAGGTATAATTTCTGAATATGAAAGGATGCTAACATCAGGAAAGGTAAGGAGAACTCTAAATGTCCTTGAGGTGCACTGTGGAGAAGAAAAAAAAAGTTCTGACAGAAACTGACTCCCCTGCACACAGACTTGAAAGGGAAATGCAGAATGACCACAAGGACACCACTGAACATCTAAAGTGAATACACAAAAACGGTTCTGTTATTTTTGCATCTACTGTCCAGCTTTCAGTCTTCTGAGTCAGGTGCCAATACTGCCATAGTCAGCTTCTGTAAGAAAGTCACCTGCTGATACAAAAGGGGGGAAGAATTCAGAAGTTGTTTGGGAGACAAATGTACCTAACTGTAAAATGCAATCAGATGCTTAACAGAATAATTTGCATTTGTGAACACATTATTAAAGTGATCAGAAAACTTTGTTCGAGGAATGAATTATCTCAACAGGGCGTGGGGATATCTTGAGCATTCTGTCATCTTCCTGTGGTCATGCAGGCAGGTGCCATTTAGGCCTGCTTCCTCTTACCAACACAGATGTTACCAGAGCAACACTAGGAACTCCCATTTCTCTGCTGAGAACACCCCCAGCAGGAAGTAATTCAGGGATCTCTTCTGTGGCAAATACATTCTGAGAACTACAAGGAATGGACGCACCGTAATCAAGAATTCTCAGTGAAGTTTAAGACGAAGTCTGACAAAGTGTTATACAGACCAAGAGACAACAAGAGTGTGAAGTAAACATTTACAACTCGGTACTTGCTTCCGAAACACTGGTAGCAGGACCAATGTGCTAATCCAGTGCAAAGTCTGCCACAAATCAAAGACTGGCATGGCTACCTAACATGAGAAGAGACACAAATAATGAAAAGAATTCAAACACAAAAAACATTTCAAAAGCTAGAAAAAGTCAAAACGTTCCTCTCTGAACACACCTACAAGCTTTATCCTGGCTTTTTCATGACATGCAGTGAAGGGTCTGCTTAACTTTCTAAACACTGGGAAATCTGCTCGCTGTTAGGGTCCAAAACAAGCCAATTCCCTTATAATGTCTTCATGCAATGAATGGAGATTTTCAGCTGCCTTGATGGCTACGTTCAAGTGTCCATCTAACTGAACTATCCCAATTCCAATAACCCAGGCTGGGCAAGGCAAATGGGTCTAAACAACTTTTTTCAACAGTCAGTTTTAACCACATCCTATTCTCTGCAGCTCTCGCCAGTATCACTCCCTGGCCCTACCTGATCAGGCACGCACCATGTTTTTAAAATTTGGACACACGCAACTTACGACTTTTGTTTTGGTATCGAAAAACCAGCTACTAGTCCTGTTCAGCGTGTGTTGTCTCTGCTGCTTTGCCTTCAATTAAGGAGACCACAGCAATTTTTTCTCCCCTGAGAACAGGAGTGGCAACTGTGTGACTGAACGTTAAGTCCAGAAGAATCAATGCAAAGTCTAAATCCTGACAAACATAATGGGAGCTTGTAAACCTAGAGGAGTCCACAACACACCCACAGCGTAAAGCTCACGCACATTAAACCCTGAGCTGTCTATTTACGGCCTAAATCGACTCCAGGCATAAAACATATAATCTGATGCTTAAGCCTTCCTTACGCAACCCCTACTACATTATCTTTCTACCTTTAATTATTTACCTGGCAACTCTTCTTAGCAAAAAAATTACTAACACATAAATATTACATGACATAACTGTGGAAGCACCTTACATGTTTCACTGACTCAGAATAACTGTTTACGACCTCTTAATTAGCTTAAGTTTTCTGGATGCTAAAACGTCTGTAACATAAAACGTAGCAAAGGAGTATGCGCACAGCAGCTTCTAACTGCAGAATGAGGACATATTTCCTCCTGGAGCACCAGCCGAGCCCTCCCAGCTCAACCACCTATGGCTGAACTAAGAAACGCATAAAAGGCGCACCGCCGCTTCATTTTTATGGATTGCATTACCCCCGGCTGCAGCTGCTGCCCGCCGCCTCTGTCTGGCCCACATCGGTCCCGCTAACGCGCAGAGCTCCCCAAGACAAAAGCAACGTGTCTTAAACGGACTTATCCTTTCTCAGCCCTCACCTGACCAGGTCTCCGTGAAGCTGCAAGAAGAGGTTTTTCCTCCCTTCTCCGTCGCATATCTCGGACGCCGGGGTGTCCGCCGTGCAGAGGACCAAGCGCAAGTCTGAAGAAGCAGCGGCTGCAGAATCCTTGCCATAGACGCACAGGCAGCCCCGTCCGGCGTCCGCCTTCAGCCAGGCCCTCTCGCGGGAACCAAGGCGGCTCCGGTGCGAGCGGCTCCCGCTCCCGTTGCGCTTCGCGTTCCTCTGCAAGGCGGCCCAAGGCGGCGCGTCAGCCGCCGCC
>JAVJGI010000036.1:23291603-23345046 GCA_035590275.1 Ibycter americanus | reverse complement strand
GCCCCGCCCCCCCCGCCGGGGCTGCTAGTAATTACGGTCGTCACCGCGCAGTTTATCAGAATTGGATGAATGCTTGAAGACAGCTACTGTCCACCCCTGAACAGGATCAGGCACATCCAAACAAAAGCCTCCCACCTTCCCCGTACGCGCCAGCGGTCCCAGCCTGCAACATGCTTTAGCCTGCCGCCATCGCGCTTCTTCCTCGCCACACCAATTCCCGGTCTTATTTCAGAATTACGTCCAGACACGCTTCCCAAGTTCTCACCGTTGGTATTATTACTGTGCCAAACGCTCTGAGTTCTATCACAGGTTTCCTTTAAATATTTCCTGCCTTCCTCCCCGTCCGCCCCAGCATTCTGCTGCGATGCCCACGCAGCGCTCCCCGGGCTTAGGCCCGTTGTGCAGGACAAACGCTGCGAAACGGCTTCCCAGCGGTGTGTCCTGCTCCAGAACCAGGGCCTACGGGGACCGACTGCTCCCCGCCACGCAGACCTGCAGTTTCCGATACCATTTCTGAATTCTACGGTGTCTGGAGGGCTCTCCTATTCAAACACAAGGAACCGACAGACAACCCGTCTTACCAGCAAGGTTACAGCTGCTCTCTGGCACTTTGTATTAATTCATGTCATTAAACCAAGGCAGTCACTGGAACAGCCACCTATTTCTTAACACTTCCAGACTGTACACACGAGCTGAGAAGACTTTAAAAATAAATCAAATTTCCATTGGGTTTGCTCTACAGAAAGGCATGATTACAATGCATTTCTGGCTATAGCTTTGTAGCTCTCTAACTACTTTGTCTCAAGAGAATCTCCATAAAGGAAAGGTGCACGGCAATACACAGGAGACTGTACTTTGCAGAGAAAAGTGCAATTATGTGTTAGAAAACACATGAAAAGCTATCTAATAAAGGGTGACTAGAAAAGGCAAGGAAGAACCTTACCACAGGCACGTGTATTGCTTTCATGGACAACAAAATTACAACAATCCTTGTCCCTGAGGCGCATAGAGTATGAAAAGCAGCTTTTTAATCAACAAAGGAATCATAATGAACTCCACGGGCAGGCTGCAAACACTGGGGAAAAACATTCTTGTGTTCAGATCTCACCACACCTTTCTAGCACTCAGACAAGTACTGCTGTTAGTAGTTGACAAGCCCTCTCCCAGGGTGGTATTTCACATGAACCATTTAAGCATTCTCTAATTGTCTACACTGATTTTGCTCTCTGAAATTTCCTGGAAAGTTTTTCATATTCTGCTCTTATCATTTCACATCATCTGGCCTTGTCATGGCCAAATGTTAAGAATCGGTAAGTCCTATCCCACTGTACTTGCAAAAAGCAACAAGGCACAGCTTTAAATCATTGAATATTGACTCATTTTATTAGTCACTTCATAATTTGTTTCAACCAAAAGACAATACACACAGCAGAAGTCTAATGCATCCCATGTAAATGTTTACATCCGTTATGCTCCTCACTCACCTAAGACTCAGCATTTATTTAAATTTTTCACATCTCAAAAATAGGTCTGCAGAAGTTAGAATGCCACCAGGCTCCCTGCTCAAATGGCATGTTTTTAAATTTGGTTGGGTTTGTTGGGGTTTTGTTTTGGGTTTTCTCTGTTTTTTTTTTTTTTTTTTTTTTTTTTTTTTTTTTTTTTTTTTTTTTTTTAAACTATACTGTCAAAGAGGTGGGATGGGGCTCTTATGTAAAATGTAAATTACAACATCAGGAAAGAAAAAGGAATATACAGGAATAGAATGAAAGTTCAGAGGGAGGCAGTCCAGTGGCTCCTTCCCTCACAGCTCCCAAGTAGAAAATGAACACATAGAAAGCGCACCAGCAGATCTAAAAAAAAAAAAAAAAAGTCATCTTTGCTGCTCCATCTTGTAGCTAGTACCAGCCTTGGGGAAGGCACTAAGTCACCTTTCCCAGCTATTCCAGCATCTTCCGAGTTATATATCCAAGGTACTGTACAGGTGGCAGTCTCCTCACTGATATTGCTTCAAAAGGTTGTTCAAGGCCATATTCTGTCCCACCAAAACCTGGACGAAGTAAAATCTTAGGACTTTCCTGTCTCTCCTTTCCCTTCAGGCCCATTATGGCCACTATTCTTTCTATCATTTTTTGACTCAAAATACATTCACTTGAAAAAAACCTCAGACAATCTCTCAAGTCTGTGTCTTGCTCCCTTTATATTCCCCTTACATTGAAGCAAGGAAAATGCTGACCAGACGTGTAAGAACTGTTGCATTCAACTGGTAGAAAAAAAGACTCGCCCTATACTCAGAGGGCCTCAGATCTGGACATGTGAGTACTCTTCAGTGAGAACAAAGCAGCAGCACAGAGCTTAAGAGATGCACCTAAGGGTCAGGGAGCAAGCAATGGTATCTAGTATTGGAGATACTGGAACATGTGAAACCTGGCCTTCCTTCTGGCATAACATTAGTACCCCATCCCATAGCCAGGAAGGGAAAAAGAGCTCCAAGGACAACAAGAATGTTTGGCTGCTACAAGGGAGTACTTCATAGCCAAGGGATGGCTTCAAGCAAATGCATTTCAGGTACACGCACCACCTCCTTCAGCTCAACTCAGAAATATGTGACAAAGTGCTTATTTCCCTAAACACGCTGTGCAAGGGTGGCTGCAGTTGCCAAGATCACCGTAGGACTTTACCCTACAAGATTACCAGAGACCAACAACAAAACTCAGCTGCTCTAGGGAACAGAAAACAAGTACAACAAGAGGGACAACACAGGCTGTTCCCAACTACGTTGCAACAAACTGGCCAGGTGATCTCCCCATCTAATCTCCTGCCCCAATGCTCTTTCTCACCAAAACTAAATGGAGACTGATGTGTGTCAGCTTTCAGTACAAGTGACCATGTACAACTCTGTAAGGAGAATGGGAGAGCTTACGGGACTTCAGGAACTAAGGCAAAGACTTTTTCCTTAGCTTTGTATCTGACCTCAGAACTCACTGGAGTCTAGATTTCACATGCTCGGCCTTCAACACTAAGGAGTTTGAGCCAGTGGGGTGGTGAACAGTCACAGCTGCAGTGAAATCAACAAAGGTAAATGCTCAGCACCCACAAATGGACTTCAGTTCAGCCATTTTCTGCAAGACACTCTGCTTCATGATACTTCTAGCTGAAACACAGTATCTATCTCACCACTGATAGCCAAGGCACGACCCTGCCACAACCTAGAATTACTTTTAAGGAAATCATACATCATTTGGCTAGATTTTATAACTCTATGCCGATGCCAGTTCCAGTAGAATAATAAAGCTCTTTGCTAATAAAATGGCCCAAGCCTGTTTCATCAGTAAGGCAGCAAAAACGCCCTCCAAGAGAAGATAAACTTCTTCCACTACGCAGACAAGCACTGAAGCCAGTGACAGTCGGTCCTATGCTATATTACTTAACGCACTTAAAACCAAAGCAGACTGAACAACCTTTACCAGCCTCCTGCTCCCAATCCAAGGGCAGAACAGGTCTTCAATTTTCCCTAAGTATACCACGTACCACTCTTGTAATGTTTTTGGCAAGGACTGGAGCCTAGTGTTAGAACTTTTGAAGACACAAAAAGCTGTGTCTGAGCTTGCCACCAGAGCACTGAATGATCACTATCTGGAAAGCTCCAGGACAAAATTAAAGCAGATGTGCCATCCACTTCTTTTGAGAAAGCACTGGGTTGGAAGCTGGAGTAACTTCAGCTTACCAGCACACTCATGGATGAAGGTCTAATATATATCCTCCCCTCTTTCTCCCTGAAGAGGGCTGAACATCAGAGTATTCTGTCACACTGTACTTTATGTCCTACACATCACCTCCATGAGAATTCACAGAACTGTACTACCTTGACAACAATTCACACTAGGAAGCATAACCGAACACAGCTTTCTGTAAGCTTAGAAGAGTACTGGACCTCATGCCTTTGGATCCAAATACCCAAAACAACTGGCTTCCATTCAAAAAACAGTTTAGTTACTTTCAGTCTGAACCTGAACTTGCACACTTCTCTGAAAGGGGAGCAAGGAGCAAACTACAACGATCAATTAAGTAACAAAATGGGAAAAGGTCTCTTTAAACTGCATGGTCTTTATTTCAGTGCCAATATTACAGATACAACACAAATATCCCAGTCAGAAGTAACTCAAATGGAATCCAGGGGGTCTACAACAGGCTCTGGAAATTAAACTGGGGAGAAGGTCTGGAATAACTGGGAAGAGCAATTTTGCAGCATAGTCTCTGATGAGTTGCCCAGCAGGAGCAGAGCCCTTGCTCAAAGACTGATCTACAAAACTGAATAAGTCTTTTCTACCATAAACCACAACTACTGGGTTAAAAGGCTTTGAAACCGTCTGTGGTAGAAAACCAGCCGCTCCTTGTATCTCTACACCTCTTGTACATCACCGCGTTTTCCGGGGAAGCTACAGAAGACTGAATCTGCATGGCTGTAGCTATTGATGGAAAGAAAGAAAATTCAAGTGTAAGGTCTTCATTTCCAAGTACAGCACCAAAGCAATTTTACCAACGCTCACTAGCACCTCTTTTCCTGCACTGTCCCAGGTTTGCAGATGAACTCCCAAGGCCTAACTTGCTCTTGGTATGTATCACATAACTAAGAGGTGGGTGTACACAATAATGCACTGAATAGGCCATAAGAAGCCTCCAGTCCCTTCAGATATTGGGGATACAAGAAGAGGCAGGGCAACCTGACATTCCCCAAGTCCCCAGTCTGAGCCCCAGATGGAATTGCCTGAAGGAATCCAGCTAGTAATGAATGACAACACATCTTGCCCACCCCAGGGGAAAAAGACAGCAGAAAGAAAGGACAGCTGTTCACTTGCTGCAGAGAGAAGAAAGTTTCCCTGCTAGAAATTCCAGACTTCTCTTCCAACCAGGCTGTGTTTCTTTGCAGGGGGTGGGGGGGAAGGAGGGGAGGGGAGAAGGGAATGTTGCTTCTGGCTGTGAATGCATGTGTGAGGGAGTGCACAGTAGCCTCCACAAGCCACCAGCCTCATCAGCAGAGGAGAGGAGATTAGTCTTAATAGATATGCTTCAAAGTCAGCAATCACTTCAGGAAAATTCCTCCTCATCAGCAGGTCTCATCTGTTCCCCATGCCCATGGTGCAGTTTGGGGGATTGCCAAGGATCACAACCTTCTTCCCAGAGTTCTTTTGATTGGGTGGGGTGAGAATAAGAATGGTGCCAGAGCCTCACTGCCAAGACTGAGGGGGGAAGTTGTTGACTTCTGCTAGATCCTGCATTGCTGAGCCCTTGTGATTATATGTCAACTTGATCCGCATACGTAGTTGTTGCTACGAGAGAAAAGGGGGGAAAAAAACAACAAACACAAAACAAATTCAGGTCTTCATTAAAGGTCAGCAAATCCTCCCATGTCCAGCTCCCCTCCCTTACCCCACGAATACAAAACACAGACCTTTCCTCACCACAAGAGCTTGCTGGTAGAATGTGCAGGGTAAGCTATGATGCTGCAGATAAGTGCTTAATCTGGTAGGACGTGGATTCGGCACTGTAGTTCTTAGATCAGGTACAAGCTTTCAGAAAAGCTATAGCACAGCTTTGACCCACATCTCTCTCTGCACTGGCCCTGCTCTCACAAGCATTTAAGTCCTTAAATAAAAAAATTCACCACCTTAAAGTCCCAGCTAACAACGGAAGAAAGCAGGAGGCAGATCTAGACTACGCTGCTCTACACTTAGGCTCACAGGGAGAGATGTCATTTCCCCTACTAGCTGTTCGCTCAAAGCAGTGGTCTGAAAACTTCAAGTATTACATAGAGCAGTAGCACTATGAGGGAAATAGCCTAAAAAAGACTGGAAACAGAGCCTCTAAGAACACTTCCTCCTGCTGTGAGTAAATGACATAATAGCTCAGAAGTTGTTTTACACACTGTCATTTGGCTGTCATCAGGTGGTCCTTACTAATAGCTAGAGCACAGCATGCTCCACCCAGGTTCCCTATTCTCCTTGCTCTCAAAAAAACCTTGCTTCCCAAAACCCCTAAAAGGAAAAGCAAAAAGCTGGCTATTTCTGGCTCTTTTCCCCATACGTACAGGGAAATATGCAAAAGGGACAGCAGAGGGAGGGAAAGAAGGATGATGACTGCTCCAACCAGCCTCAGAATAAAGAGGCTATACTTTACCACCAATATATCACTATAATCAGTGTCAGGTTTTGTTATATTTGGCATTGTTTTGGGAAACTGGCCATCCATTTCAATCCAGCACAATGACAGTCCATGTCCAGGTGAAAAGACTTTTTTTTACAACACTGACAAGACAAACAGCTACCTCCTAAGTAGCAAGGCTGTTCTGAGGTTGCCTCCCTGAGTATTCCAGGTAACGACACTAGCTCATGACAGGGTTCTTACAAAGCCGTACTTTCAGGCAGTAGCAATCTAATGGACAGTAAGAGATGCACAAATGCCTGAGGTGGAAGAGTTAGAAAAGGGTAGTAAAATACTATTTTGCACCTCCATATTCTGAAGTGTTCATAAGCGTTCTGGTGTTCCAACAAGGAAGCATCCCACTATCTAGGTGTATTCTACCTTGTGGATATACTGCAACTTCTGGCACCTTACAGGAAAACTCCTAAGCTCTCCCAAGTTCAGAAAATAACTTTCAAGGTGATCTTTGAAAGGCGCTCTATGGCACCACAGAAAAATTCATATCAGATGTGTACAAGACAAACAGTAACTAGTCTTGTACCTTAATACAGGCAGAGGGAAGCTCACTGCACAGAAATAAGGGGAGATGCATGGAAACCACAAAACCTATGCACTCGAAGACAGCTATTTCAGTGAAATCTTGGACTGAGATTTGAGAATTTTTCTGATTTGCACATCAGTCTAGCAGCTACACTTAACTAGAGCAGTACATAAGTGTTAACCTATGAAGACCTTACTTAAGGTGTTTCAAGTTCTCAAAGATTTTTAACATCTTAAGGGTGTCCCAGAGAGGAAAAAATACATTATCTCAATTTTATTTTTCTTTCTGATGCCATCTGAATACTTGCAAAGTCTCTTAAGGAAGACATGTGGGCCACACCCCTCCCGCCCCTCAAGTCTGCTGTATCCCAGTCTTTACAGCCTTCAGAGGCAGGCTTAAAACAAATGGAATTATGGTTAAATCACACCTAAAGATTCTTTCCATCAACTGTTTAAAACTACACTCACCACATTAAAAACAAGTGACACCACTTGAGAAAAGACAATTTTGTTAAGATTATGGATCAAGCTATTTTTTGTGTAACAAATATTTCAAGTAATGCCACTGCATTGAAATAACAAGAACAAATATGGAATATATTTATATGGCAAGACACTTGCCTTTCAAAACATCACATTTACAACACACACAATCATGAGGTTGAGCTCCCCTAGAAAGGTCATCTAAAAACTTGTTTAACAACCATTCCAATGCAAGAGACATCCATGAATTCAAGAAGATAGCAAAGCTGTGAATCCGTTTCAGCAGTATAACCAAATAGAAGGTACAACCTCCTGTCTTTTTTGTAACTTTTTCCTATCCCTAACCAAAATGACTGTCATTAAACACGCATTGTTCACTACCATCACTCCCTACCTCTCATCAGAGGTGCATCCCTAACTGACTGCCACTAAACGCATGACTCCAAGACAACATCTTTAATAACTGTTCTTGGAATCACTCACCTTTTGTGGATTCAGGACTTTAATGACCTGTGTGATGGTCCCCGAGTTAAATGCAGGGATGACACTGCTGCTGGGAGACAGGAGCTGCAGCTGGAATGTCTGAACAAAGGGCAAAGAAAACAATTTGATGCTTAAAGTGAGAACAAAGTGATTTGTTTGCACTGAGAGAAAGCAAGGAAAACTAAGAGTTCAGTTTCTGGCCCTGAAAAATCAGTTCTTCAACTCCCTATCTGTAAAGAACAAAATATTCACTGGCCCACCTGCTTTCCACACAAGTAAGATCCAGACAGCACAAAAACTAGTGGGTGGGGGCTTACTGTAGTGTACCAAGATCAGTAGTGATGTACCGTTTCAAGTGTCACATGCAGAGAAACAGTCAAGTCTGCTCAGCATACCTGTAACTTCGGGAGGCCTGTTCCTTCCCTAATTTCTTTCTATGGCAGGCATGAAACCAATCTGAATTAAAGTTAGAGCATTACTAATTCCTAGAAGTGAAACTCCTGTAAGTTAATTTATCTTCCCAAACTTGAAGAACATTCCAATCACATTCTACTTAAATGGTCTGCACTCTGCTATAAACTAGGCAATATCTGTCTCCCATATTTTGTGCTGCAGCTAAGTGCAAGGGGAGACAATTCACTGTTTAAAGGAAGATCATCACTAATTACCATGTGGGGACTCATTTACACGTTTATAAGCAACTAATAGCTTAAAAAGATTTTTTTCATGTATTCATAGTGGCAAAGAGCACGGTATATTTCTTGGAAACTAAAAATAAAGGGAGAGATTAGTGTCTGCACTTTTTTTTTTTTACCCAACATTTTTTCTGCATGTGTTTTAGCAACTTTCCCAGAAAGTGGTGATTTTAAAAACAAGATTTTGTCCAAGCAGAAGTTGTTCAGTCTGACATGAAACTGTGTTCTAATGCATTTATAACATTTACTTTCAGACTAGAAAGAGATGACCAAACTGAGGACTAAGAGAATAGCTCTTAGCCTTGTTTACCTTGCAAGTTTCTGTCTACATGAAAGCACCAATCAGGAAGTATTTGCAGCTGGCCCTCAACCTACCACTGTAGTTGCCCTAAGTGGCTCTACCTTTGGTACTGCAGCTTGGAAAACAAAATCTGTCATATCCAGCTCTGTGCTGTTGGAGGCCTGTATCGTGATTACAGTGACACTAGGGTTGGTGTTTGACCTCTCAAAGGTGAAGTCAATCTTCAGCCCATTCTTGTTGTATGCAGTAATTGAAGGGATTCCTGTAGAAAACAAAAAAGCAGCAGACCTACAGAATCCGGAGATCATTCTCAACAACACAGAACGCATTTACTTTACCCCAGACATGAACTCTTCTGAAGATTAAACACACTCCCTCTTTCTCCTCCAGTGTCTGTGCCACACTTCACTTCCAAATCCCCTCCTTTTTTTTTCCACTACCCCTTGTTTCCTCTTTTAGTTGGGTGCTGTGGCACCTTAGGCTAAGGAATTTACACATCCCTAACCTGCAGCAATATCATTGAAGAGAGGCTGTGATGAAAGTCCGTCAAGCAGGAACGGAGGCTGTGCTATCTGGGGCGCAGGGGCAGACACTGGAGAACCTACAAGAAATGTTGAAGGATTATTACTTAGCTGTCATGAAACGAAGAGCAATTACTCCTTCTCTGAAGATCAACTGCTGTGCATTGTATTTCTTTACATGAAGCTCTACAAATCGTCTGTGTTGTCATCCTCCCCTTCCCACTTTCACTAACATGGACTGGCTCCTCTTGAGCTAGCAGGCATTCAAATGGAATGAATTCCGCACATCTCCCAATCCTCTCTGGAAAGGCCCACAGCATTCCCAGGGTAGAGCATGAAAATACTCAAGTCTCACCAGCTAATCATGCAGAGTCAACCTGTGACTTCATTTCCCAGATCCCACCTGTATGCTAACATGGATCTTGGTAAGACTAAGTGTGAAGTCTAGGACTTGACAGAAAGTCAAGAACTAGCCAGCCCTCATCCCACCCCAGGACTGAGAATGTAGACTTTTAAGAGATGCAGCCTGCTCACCTGTTAGGTTGAGGTCTCCCAGGAGGTCAAGGAGCTCCCCACCAGCAGAGGCTGGCTTGCTTGTAGGTGCAGTGGGGATTACAGGTGTTATATCACTTCCCCCCAACAAGTCCAATAAATCATTTGCCTAATGAGAAAGTGGACGGAATAGGTACATATTCAACCTCCTGTTACTTTCCCCTGCAAATGTAATGGATTCTACTTGCTCTCGGACTGAAGATCAACAGAGCTGCGGGCCAGTCAGAAAGGTTCTTAATTTGGCTATGGTCCCATGCCTCATGAGAGATCTAGTTTCCATGCTCCTGAGACCATAGAGGCAGCGAAGGATAGAGTTCATGCACACTGAGACAGGTTGGGGGATATACGTCTTTACCCCACCCTGCTCTTGCACTCCCCACAGTGACCTCTTCCGCACTCCTGTTCTTGACACTAGAGCCATCAGAGCAGAGAGATGATGCAATCATCACCAGGCCAGAACTAGCAAAGAGGCAGAGAGGGGGAGGGAGATGTTCTCAGCTTACTGTTGACAGTGGCTAGTAGTGTGGTCTGACAGGCAGAGGAAGTTTATCCTAGATCAGTTTCCATTACCTGGCTAGCAGGCTGCAATCCAGAAGGTGGAGGTTTGGTTTCCAGTACTGCTGGCTCTGTCTCTCCGTTGGTCTGTACAATCTCAGTAGGGCCATTTGTGGTGACTTTCTCCATTACTGGCATTCTCTCAAGCAGGGCTGGCCTGAAAGAAGCTGACATAGTTACACTGTGCCATCTTCCTGGATCCCAGTCCAAATACACAGACATTCAGGAGATGATACACACAGGGCAACCTGCCTTTTCCTTTCAGTTCCAATGCAGGGGAACTGTAAGACTGCATGACAGCTTGAGGCAGTCAGAAGCAATCCTTAGCATTCTGTGTCAGTGTAAATACATCACTTGACAGCTGAAAGCCAAGCAAGCCCTCCTGCCTCCTGTTTTCCCCTAGTACTTGATGCAGTTTCCACCACGGGGCTAGGATAACAAATCCAAGGCAAAGATTAAGTAATTGAGCAACGGTGGATTAACTGCAGGCATGCGACACTTGACTGCTCTGTTCCATATGCAGTTGAGTCAGAGAGTCAGCTCATTTGACTTCTCTTTAAAGAAGAGTTAACCCCTTAGAACAGGTGATGATATTGAAAAAGCAAATCACCATGCTGTCATTTAACTAAATGAAGTTGAGCCCTTGAGAGTACCCTCCTGAAACGATGCAGAGACTGAAGAGGCATGGGATCTAGAATCCTGACATCAAACCAAAACACCTGTATGGGGAGAACTAGTCTGTAATACAAGAAAGACCATTAGCCTTGCATATCAAGCCATAAAGTGCCGCACGTAACAGGGGTAAGCCACACTGTCTGCACATCTGAGCTGCAAAAAGTGTTCCAGTGCCAATAAATCCAGCAATGGGCCGCATTTTTGACCATGAACAAAGTCTTAATAAGCAGAAACTATTAAATATTGACCTTTACACTGTAATGAACAGCAGGATATACTGGGGGGCGGGGGGGAAATACAGATGCTCTCTTGTAAAACCAAATGAAGTTCACATATGTTTTTCTGAAGTGCAACACTTCCCAAAACTATGAATAGCACACACTGCCACCTGATCAAAAGCCAACTGACTGCCAGACATCATCATCTGCAATGGTCAGCTCAGATCAAAAGCCTCTCATGCTAGATTTTTCTCAACTCATTCATAAGGCTTCATGCGAAGCCCTAGGCAGCTCATGCGCCCTAGCTCATTAATATGACTTTTCCAAGAACAATTTGAGTTGCTGCATGGATCCCATGGGAGGAGAGAAAAAGAGGAAATCCCAAGGAAGTTGTGTCCTACATATAGCGAATAGGATGGTACTGTTGGAAAAAAGTGATTGTGAAGAGCCTTTGAAACAAGCTTTGGAGGCCCCTAGAAACACAGGCAGTATTTAGTTCAGTGGCACCCACTTTCTCTCTGTCCTCTCATCTAGACTCTAAAATGGATGCGCCTTCATCCAATGGAATCTTACGGAAAGTTTTCAAGGGTGGATGACGTTAATCCCCAGACGTCCTCCAATCTTAGGACCCTCACTGAATAGAAGAATCTGTGCTGCTCCTACGTACCAACAATTAACTATTGCATGTGGCAGATTATTGACTATTCTGCAAAGAATTACAGATTTAGTTATTGCAACAAAACAGGTTTTTAACTTTCTCACAGAAACAATCACTTGAGCAAAGCAATGATGAATGGGGACCTCTCAATGATAAGGTGTAAGGAGGTTAACATGCTCATGAATTGTAAAACATGGATGCCAAGCAGTACAGTGAAACAGAATGCCTTTTCATGCAGATTTTGAGATTTTACACAGATACTACAAGAAGATAGAGTAAATTAAAAATATGTTCTAAAAATTTAGAAGTATTAACAGTTGGAATAATTACCTCAAGTTCAGAGCACAGCTTAGAAGGACAGGTCAACGGACCCCTGCATGTTTATTTCATAGACATTTTAAAATCAGTTTGAACCTAATGACTACGGTTAATGTCATGGTAAAAGCTCCTGCTTGTTAAAATACACCTGCGCTTACTCAGCTAGCAAATTTAGGATTCAACACCTAGAAGTGAAAATTTGTCAAGTTCAAGCTCAAAGAAGGGCAAATGTTTTGGCTGAGAAAGTCTCTGACCACAGAAGAATCTCTCAGGATACGTTAAGTTCTTAAAACACTCTCTAACCCTATAGAAGAGGGAGGGATTGTAGTTCCTCTGTAATCCCACCAGAATCACCAAAGTTTTCAAAGCACAAAGTGTGATACACAGGAGATCAGAGTAGATTATAATGATCTTCTTCAAACACCAAAACTCATCAGGACTTACCTCATGTGATCATATTTCTTGAAAAGTGCATTATATTCCACTGCCCTCTGCTGTAGCTCCACATCGATGCTGCTGCCGTAAATGGAAACTACCTTCTTAATGCGACTGTGTGCGGGCAGGGGGAAACAAAAACAAACAAAAAACCACACTATCACATTAGCAGCAATAAGCAAGGGATTAGCATGTGTCATCCAGAAGACACTATCTAGCCTCTGCTCATCAAGTGTCCTGTTTAACTTATTTAGAACTGTTATCACTGGCTGTCTTCCTGGAGTATATATGCAACATCCATTTTTGAACTGTCCCTTCACAACAGCATCAGCAGGTGATTAATATACCACCACAAGGCATATCATAAGAAAGCTCAACTACCCACACTGAGAAGCCATTGGTAGCAAACAAGGCCATTTTTCTCTCCATCAGCAAAAAAAGGAACTGGAAAGAACAGCTTATCGAAATAAAGACTTATCTTCCCCATAAAGGAGTTTTCAAGCAATAGGAACATGGATGAAATGCCTACACAGCAGAGGACATCCACAGAGAAAACTGTACAAATCAGTGGAAGTCTTCCACCCTGCAAGCAAAGGAAGACTGTAAAAGTCAACAAATAAGATGACTCTTGTAAACCATGGAAGCAGAACATGTCCAGGGAATACAAATGATGCCAGTGTATTTGCAACAAAGCCCTGTGCAGTACAACACCAATGAGAACTCACTTGACAGTGCAGGTGAACCTTGTGGAAAGCTTCATGATGGCAGTGAGAGCGTAGCCTCGTGTAACAGATGCAGACATATTAGATATCAGGACGCTCTCCAAAATATCAAGAACTTCATCCTCTGTTACCTGAAAGTACAGAAGCATTAGGCTGAGACAGAGAGAAGCTCTGCAGCAAGCCTTCCAGAGCATACTGTAAAAACCTGTCTCTTGCTTAATGGCCATGTTGTACCTCCTACACAACTTTGTGAGCCTGTAGCATTGTGTTCAGAGTGTATGAGACAGGTGCATCTAGGTGGAGATCTTAAGATATTAGTTTTAAAATACAGTTCCTGGTCCACACACTGAAGAGCAGGTTTATCACCAAAATACACAGCTAAGACCTTAGTAGATACCCTGCAAGCTAGGTCAGCACTGAAACCACACCACTCTGCCAAAGGTAGCTGTGCTCTGCACAGCGAGTGTTCACGCACCCCATGCCTGTAGCACGGGAAGGAGACTCCTGTCCAGGGTCCATCACCACCATGGACATCAATGCTAAGTAACTGTTGCAAGCGTTCCCCTCACATAGCCGGCATCAAGCAGCTCCAGCCTCAGCCAGGTACACAGTTGTTTGTTTTTCCCAAGCTATACCTGTATTGGTTCCTCCTCTTCACACTGCCCAGACACCAGAAGATCTCCATACTCTCCTATGCACCAAGAGGCCACTTGCACCAGGGGCTGCTGTTAGAAGAAAATTCAGATGTCTCAGAGATAAATAAAAGCCTGTACGACAAATTTAACCATCACCATTTCCCAGACCAAGCTTAGCCCTCCTTACAGCCAAGGAAGTTCTTCACAGCAAAAGAAACAGGAATATTTGATTCGATCAAGAATTCCATAAGAGAATTAGACAAAATAAAAAGAACACGAACTTACAGAAGACATGCCTCCTCTGCAATCTGTCCCTTGGAGCTAGACAGTGTGATGTTGGCTTACCTTGAGATGCTTACTAAACATGCTAATTGCAGTACAACAAGGAAACTGAAGCTGGTCACATTTGGTATTACCTGGGAGTAATCACCAAGGATGGCTTTGTAGAGTCTCTGCACAGTGTAGGCATGCATGTCCACACTATTAGTTATTAGCTGAATCAGATTGGGTACAGCATCATCACGAACATAACTTCCTGCCTGCAAGAACAACTGTTGTTAGGTTTCACTATTCAACTTCTCAGTAACACCCAGCATCTGCTGATATCCTTCACAAAGCCACCCGATGTGCATGGAAATAAAAATCAACCTCTCCATCCCCAAGCACTTTATGGTTGATTTTGAGCAGGCTCAGATGAGCAGAAGTACAGGACAGTACATTTTCCTAATGACCTCAACTATACTCAGAGAAATCCATACTATAAACATGCTGAAATTGTCAGGAGGATAGAGTGCGGACACAAGAATCCCATGCTACAGAAAGAACAAAAAGCAACCCAGAAACCTGTTAAACGGAAGGCTTTAAGTCAAAGTCACCCTGGGGGCAGAATGCAGCTTATTCAAACATTTGCTCAAAGCCAGCCTCTATGCCAAATATGCACATGACCCAGGAACTTGCCTGCATATCACTCTTTGGTTAGAGGATAGGAACAGGGAGCTCAGAGGGAAAAATTCCACTTTAAGGCCAAGAAAGTATGTGGCGCAATACACAATCACACAGCTTTGGCACTGAAGGGAACATGTATACTGTTCAAAACTGTTCTGTTTAGGCACTCTGGCACTGAGAGCAGAGCATGCAAAAAGAAGGAAATGAAGTGAGCCCAATTAGGTCAACTAAGTGAGAATCTAGCAGCCAATCTAGCAGTTTCTCTAGCAGCCAAGAGAAGGAAGTTACTTTATTGAAGGAAGTTACTTCATTGAAGCCATCTGAGAGCAATTCTCACAGCCAGTCTTCTAATGGAAATCAATTCTCAGTTCAGAAGAATCTACCTTTCTTTGTTTCAGGGTAGGAAAACAGCACACAAGCCAGACTCGCTTTTTGATGAACTTCTCAAATTTGAACACTCATGCTGATAAAATAAATCTCTTCCCACTCCTTTGCCTCAGGGAACACACTGCCTACCCAAGTTATCAGGATCACTTCCCTCTTGTTTGCCAAAACACTACTCCAGTTCCACCTCGGCTGTGATGTTTATAAAGCAAGTCATGTAGGTAAAGAGTAATAATTAAACCCAAGGAAGAGGAACTAGAAAGCTGTTGACACAGTTTCATTAAAAAGCTTTGATAAACTCTACTTGGAATAATTCCAAGATTTTTTTTCACCCCTTTTCTCTTTGCAAGTCACTTCAGGCTGTGTTCACTCCCCCCTGAAAGCACTACATATTAGAATCACAGACAACAAAGAGCTGTCCTAACTCAGAAGCTAATGTGATTACTGTAGTAGAAAGCACTCTGCTACATGCTGTATTCCTGTATGATTTCAGAAACACACGTTTCTAAAAAACCAGTCATATTTACAGAGTTTACGTATTTCTGAGTGTCTGCCTTGGGTCACTACCATATAAGTACACTTCCTCTGCGTATTGCAGCATTTGTTATCTGCCAGCCTTTATAGCCATCTCCAATTTGATGATGAGTAACTTCCTATAGAATTAAATTTTTTTTTTTATGTAGTCAGACACAGAAGAGGCAATTTCACTTACCGTTGTTAAGACTCTCATAATTGTGTCTATGTGCCAGCGTTTGGAAGGAGCATATCTGACAAAATCAAGAAAACAGGTTAGAGCAATAACTGCTAGCCTTCGACACCAGCAAGAAATTCACCATCATCAGAACCTCCCCATTCAGTTACTTTCTGGCCCACTGCTTCGGGGCGGGGGGAGCACGAACAAAACCCCCGCAAAACAGAACACCAGATGCTTCACATTCTTTGACTTTTTTGTATTAGTGCCAACATTAGAAAGCTGAATGAATACACAAGTCTGTACAATACAGCACAGTCATCCCTTGCATACAGAAGACTTTAAAGTCAGGCTGCTGCTAACAATGCCTCAACAGTAATGAAATCATCTCACTTGTATAACTAACCAGAGAGACTGTGTGCATGGAGGGGAGACGGGGCCAAGATGTCAGCACAATACCTGTTCCAAAGTGCAGCAGAAATCAATATACTACACTGGTTTGGTGATATAAAGACTATCGATATGCGACACACTAGTGTGTTAAAAGCTGACAAACCACAGAAGTATCAGCAAATGGAGAAGAGACGATCAACATATTCTCTTTAGGAGGGGTGAGGAGTGGAAGAACAACACACAAAATGCTCACAATTCCAAGGATGTACAATTAGTAGCAAGTAAATTGACCCCATACTTTTCAGCTGCAAGAAATATTCCAGATGCACAGTCTGCCTTGAACTCTGGTTCACAGGAATCTAGGAAATACAGCAACTCCTTCATCATTCCACGGACATTGTTCCCATTAACAAGAGCAAAACTCAGTTCCATTGCACGCCTAGGGCAAGAGACAGAAAACCAATAAAGTGTTTTCACCTACTGAAGTCAAAAAACCCCAACCAAGTCCAGCTACTCAAATGCACTTACCTTTTATTTAAGAAGAGAGCAATATTTATGAATCCTGTGATAACTACCTTCCACATTATATGTACCACTATTTTCCTGTTCATGGGTGGACAATAAATACCCACCCCCAAAAGAACTAAGGGGGAGTGGGGTGCAGGGTGTTCTAGAAACACCTATCCAGATGTTCTAAAGGCTAGAAATATCTTTCAGCAGCCAGAGTCCATCAGCATTAATGTCTGACTGTCCAAATATTTGCAGCCGCATGCTGGTCATTTCTGACACACAACTGCAGCAAGTAATCCATGCTACAACACACTTTTTGCAGCTTCAGGGATCCAGAAGAGACCTGTGTCAATCTCCAAATATTAGAGATTCAAATACAGTAGAGATTTAAAATATTAACTGATAAGCTTTATTGTATCCTGCCAAATAGACTAAGTAAGATTTCTAGAACCCCAAATGACCCTGGTGCTCTTTTCGGAACCGATTCACCACACAAGCTGATGCTACTGGCTCTTTGCTACTCCTTCCTGTACACATCGAGAGGTCAAGAGGCTAGTCCTTAACCCCCCCTTCTACTCGAAGCTTCTGTAGTTGATTCTAGCACAGCTCTCCCATTCTTCTGACATTTTTTGAATGAAGACTACTATCTTCAAATGTGATTGACTTCTGTACCATGTTGGCAATTAGTTATGTCAAAATGCATTAAAACAGCCTCACTAAACAACCCTGACTATTTTTTAAAATGGAGCATTTGGTGTAATCCAGAACCCAAACCTCCAAGCTGTGTCCTTTTCATACTATCAGGAACTTTATTCGCTGCCTGTCACTGAGACAGCCTACTAGAAGACAAGAAAGACGACAAAGATCCTCATAGCACACCAAGAACTTCCACCATTTCAGTTACCTTTTGAAATCACATGGATAGTTGCTGAACTACTTCATGTGTACAGTGATTTTGTACTGCTTGTTGTGCAACACATTACATCTAAAATTATGCCAAAAGGCCCAAAGTCTATTTTGCAGTACATGTTTTCTCAGCTAGATCAGACTTCAATGTGTGTTTAACTCCAGCAATTTTCATCAAAATTACAATGTTGAAGCACCTAGAGGAGCCTGTTCTGTAATCAACAAGCCATGATGCACCCAGCCATTCCTTGTCAAAGCAGCCTACCATACCACCATCGCCAGTTCACCCTGACTGAGGGCCCCACAGTGAGCACAACAGCCTAATCCCGCTAATACGACAGGTCAAGGTATAGCCCATGAAATGGAAGAAATGAGCTACATTTTCTAGGCTAGAAGAGTCACAGAATGGGGCATGAAATCGCTCCTAGAAGGCAGATTTAGCAGTAAAGCAAAACAATAGTGCTCACTTTAAACTGGCCCTGGGGCACATACATATCACCCATCACCCTCCTCACAAGCTACACACCATAATAGCTAGTACCCTTATCAGCTGAAGATGGAGTAAGTCATAACAAGGTAAGTGTACCGGAAGGTGTACTTAGCACACTAAGACGTAGCTACAACAACAAAGCATTCAGCTTACACCTGAAAGATGTCTGCCACACACCAGATCGTCTTGAAAGCCCCACTCTAGCCCAACCACAAAACCAAAGGTTAGTTAAAAATCCACTTCACTACTTAACTAAAACATTCCTCCAACTTAGTATAGGTGATAGAAAAGACCCACTGGCGCAATACAGTCCCGTACCGCAAGTGAAAGATGAAATAGCAATGAAAAGCTCCAAGCGACAAAGAGCAAAGACATGCCCTTGTACCTCTTGCATCAAGGTTTAGCAAGAACAACCAAGCAAAAAGAGCTTAAGGTTGCCCCCCCAAAACCCAAGCGAGCTACTCACAAGCAGCTACCCCTGAGCAAACCCATCTCTGTTGCAAGAGTGGGATGACTTGTCAGTAGAGGTGAAAAGCCAGTCGAGCTGGGTGATAGCTGGTTGTCTGTGAAACCAATCTGAGTTTGCCCTTAGCTCTCCTCCAAGGACACTCGACCCAACCCGCATGAAATTAATTAAGAGCAATTTAAAGGAGGTACAGCTCCATTAACGAAGAATACAACCTCCCCTAGCAGATAACTCACCCGCTCTTCACTGACACTGTGGGCCCTCACACAGCCATCAACAAAGAGTGCATCAAAGCTCCACCCCAAAAATCCAAGAACAACACGACTCCCTTACAACACAGCAGGCCAATCTATCACAATAGAAGAGTTAATGCTAAAATGAGTAACTAGGGGATCCGCCCCCTCTCAGGCACAAGCTTACATCCAAACATTACTAAAAGGCTTCTACTAATGTCTGAACTCCGGCAAGACCTAGCATTTAAATCAGCCCTGTTAACCCAACTCAGGCGCGCCTGCCAGAAAGATTAAAATCTGTAAAAGGAACTAGGCAAACCCAAGGCCTGACTGTTTATCAAAAACATAGCCTTCAGCTAAATCAAGTATTGAAGGTGATGCCTGCCCAGTGATACCACATTTAATGGCCGCGGTATCCTAACCATGCAAAGGTAGCGCAACCAATTGTCCCATAAATCGAGACTTGTATGAATGGCTAAATGAGGTCTTATGCCCGAGTTACACTGTCATTTTTTCATATATTTACTGGCAGCAAATTCCATGAGCAGTCCCATTGATTCTGTCTTGCTCCAGAGTCAAGCTTGCCAACCTACCACTACTATGTGGACACAGCTATTTTTTCTGATCACTTAGTATTTTCCCAATGTTCATGAAACATCAACAACTTAGACCAGGCACATTGCCCAATCCAATGGTACTGGGCACAAGCTATTCGTTCTCAAGAATCTGGAAACATCTAGACAGCACTGCTTCTCAACATCTCCCTAGTAAGTACTGTAATGAGGATTTCTACAGAACGGTGAACTGTAGATGTGCTACTTTGCTTTTTACCCAACTAATACCCAGGGACCTAGAAAACACAGAGGTGTTCAGAATTAGGATGGAAATACATACGTTGTTACCTTTTATAATCTAGATTCTGTTGCTGGTTGGAGACCTACACCATTATTAGAATTGTTTTCATCCCTTCAACTAGTTCCCAACTCCTTACACCTTACCCTACTGGGTTACAAGTTTTCTGTGTTTATGTTTAACTTTTCAGTCACATTATAGCAGATATATCAATACTGCAGGTGCACAGTAGTCTGCAATCTTAACATCAGGCATTTATCTCAACACATATTGCTTACCTTCAATCATATTACATGGCTCATTCCGGTCACGAAGCTCCTAATTGTGTTATTTGATCATATTAAGCAGACAAAAAGGACTTGAATTAAATGGCAAAACCATTCTGAATTATACTACATGGATCAAAGATGCGCTGCAATGGTTAAAAGATGATGAGAACAGGCCATGCTTCAGATAACCAAAACCAGGTATTGTGACTTTCCCTCAAGCCCCAGCCCTTGAAACTTGCTACCTAGGGACCCTGACATCCACTCAACATATTGCTTCAATGAAGACAGTGCATTGTCAGCAGCACGAGTGTCAGCATGGCAACATCATGCTCTGCCGATGGATCACTCAAAGGCTTCATCCTCCAACAGCACTCAGACATGAAGCTCTGTTGTTTGTAGCATACCTATGTTTTCCTAGCAGGCACCACTAAAATGCTTTCATCACCTTCTATCCGAAGCCTAGATAGGGCTTTGCTATTCCACAACGTAGCCTCATGCTAGCTCTGGCACCAAACAGCAACAGCAGCCTGACTTGCTCAGTATATAAGATACAAATTTGTGTTTTGGGATAGATTGCAACTGTAAAAATAGGTTAGATGACACCCATTACATAACAGTTGGAAGTTTCAAAAGTGAGACAGATCTGATTTCTTTCCTGTTCTGCACATATCAGACTGAGTAGTGCTGTTAAAAAAAATCTAGATCAAAGTTGGGCATAAATGTGAAGAATGCATATCAGAATGAGTATCTATGGCATACATAATCAGTTTCAGAAGATGGAAAAAAGAGGCTGAGCAATTTTGAAAGTATATTCATGATGTGATGAGAGCTCAATGAAAATTTGGCCTGCGGCAGACAGATTCCACAAGATGAACAGGGACCCCATCACTGACATGTCATATGCTGTACTGAGCTCAGACCACCAGCTACTGAAAGAATAACAATGAGGAAGACAGCTCTGAAAGAAAGAGCAAGCAATTGACAGACTTCTGACTCAATTTAGAAGAGCAGTATTCCACATAGGTTTGGCAAAAGTGAAATCAAACACTTCAAGTGTACCTATGAGTGTCTGACAAACAGGAGAAAGCTATTATCATGAGTAAAAGGAACATAACTGAAGTATGAGAATGAATGAGAAGAAACAGAGGAAGAAGTTTAAGCTGAGTATCAGGAAAAAAGTCTTCCTGTAGCAGGAAGTAAGGCTGCAAGCTCTCCCATTGCCCAGAAAAGTAGTAACACACTGCTATTTAAATGATAAATGAACATCAAGAATGCATGAATGGGACATGGTTTCTAAGCGAATTATTTGAATAATCAGGTTAAGTCTGAATTCTACCACTGCCTAATCACATTTAATCTAGAATGCATTATTTGGACGGCTTAACACCACTTCAAGGCAACATGACACTGCCTGTTTGTCTAGGAAAGGAAAGCAATATGGAGCATGTCAAAGTAGCTTTGATTATGATCATACTTTATGAAGGCCTTCCACCTTGTCGTAAGCACACAATGTGATCTCCATTGAGACTCCATATCGGAAAAATTGAGACAAACAGAAAAATCTTTTTTTTTCCCAATCCAAGACGCATAAAATGTAAAAGCAGCTTCCCGAAGAAGGTGGCTGCAGATCTTCATTACCTTTTTTTGAAGTACAAACCATACTATGCATTAATACTAATCTCATGTACAGTTCCCCAAGACTGTCATTTTCCCCTATGCCCTGCTCACTTTCCATTTTCACTCTGAATTCCATAAATTCAGAGTTTATTTCACTGATATTTCAATTACCTTTTAATGGAGACATCCAGATCCTTCAGGCAGTCCACGATCGTGCTTCTATGTCGCTGTACTGCATTATGGTCTGTCTGTACAGTTTTCAACAATGACGTCAAAGCTACATATCTGTGACAAGGACATACAGTCAGAAATAGTTGACAGTAGGTATTTAATTTCTATGCACAGACACTCACACTCCCCAAAACTTAAGTCTTATTTTGCAAGAGAATAGGGTTCTCTTGTACTCAGTAACAAATGGAAATCTTCCAGGGGACTGCTTGGCCTGTCTTCAAAGGTGAGTTACCATACTGAACTGTAACATGCCTAACAACACCCTGCTGCCTGGAGAAGCACCTGTCCCAGTTCCTGGGCTCACGTCAGTTGTCTGGTCTTCACAAAGATTTTGAAGAGACAAGGCAATTAAAGATTAGACCTCCACAGATTATATGCTCAAAGTAGTGTGAGCTGCAATTCCCAAGGCTAGAGTCTTCCACATATACCATGATTTCCAATCAAATTGCCTAGAGATGCGATTTAATTCTAGCAGTTGCAGCAATTACATGTGCAGATTCATAGTGACCAAAACACAACCAAGCTTCCTTGTTGCCAGCAGCACACAATCAGAAAAACCACAGTTTTTCTCTAATTTGTGAAATCTCCAATGCCATCTCTCATTTCAATACCGTCACAGACCAGTTGGGACAAGACAGGACATTCACAGGTTATTGGAAAAACCACTTGACTAGATTAAGAAATCACATGTTAAGAATTACATCATACACCCAGACAAATCATCTAAGAAGGGCATGGCCACAGTTAAAAGATTTGCACAGAGAAAAGAATGCACCAAGAAAGAAGAAAGCTAGACAGTCACACTAACCCCAGTAAAAGTACTGGAAAGCTCTAATTCAGCATAATCTTTGTGTAATTGTTTCTCACACACTTTAAACTGGGTGTTGCCAAAACACTCTGCATACAACTTACCTAATATTTTTGTCGTTGTTTAATAAGAAACGGCCTAGGATGTTAATGGCTAACACCTGCAGAAAGAGTTAGGGAAGGTCAGTGATCAAAAAAGGCTGCTGGTCATCTTCATTGTTTCAAGATTATTTTAAAGGCAACATGTCAAAGCTACCATTGCGGTTCTTGGCCAGAAGGATGAAGAACTCTAGAAACTGCCTGAGCAGAGGAAAAGCTAAGACAAACACAGCACAGGCTCTCTCCTGCACTCAAGGTAACACAGTCTGCAGGAAGTTTTGCTTTTCTTTTTGTTATTAAAAAAAAAACCCACAAAAAACCCCCATAAAAATCAAACACCGCTTCCTTAAGAAGCTACGGTCTTACCTAGAGCTAACTGTGGAGCTATGTTTGGGTGAAACAATTTTGTTTCATATCCTTCACAGAAATTGCTCTAATACGAGACTGGGGAGGAGGGAAAAAAGGCCATAGCAAAGGCAACTTACTCTCAGTCCACTCTCAGATTTTATGTCCATAATAGTCAGCACAGTTTCATAGAGAATGGCATTTCCCACGTTTTTACTTGTTTCTGTATTAGTGGCAACCTGGAGAAAAGAAACAAAATAAGCAACTCCAATGCACCCAAACCAGATCCCCTTCATCTGTTCTGCAGAACAGGCAGTGAAATTACCCAATCCCCAGCAAACATGCCTCACACCTACAAACATGTGTCTCTTGCAGCAAAATTTAACCCAGTGTAGCAAGCAGCTGTATCCTCACCAATGCTGCTGAATCCAATTATTAAGAAACCAAAAGTGAAAGTTTAAGCTGCTCATCAACATTGCAGACCTCACCTGTGCAAGTATGTCATTCATTGCTTCACTAGAATCATCATCATTTCTCCCTAAAATTCTTAGTAACCGCAGGATTCGTACCTATTTGACAAAATAAATCAAAGAAAAGCTTGTTGGACAGCAGTGTTTTACATGGGGGCCATGAAATGCCCAGTACACTTCCTGAATAGTGGCAAAGAAGCAAAACAAGCTGTTGATTCCC
Source organism: Ibycter americanus (assembly GCA_035590275.1). Taxonomy (NCBI): domain Eukaryota; kingdom Metazoa; phylum Chordata; class Aves; order Falconiformes; family Falconidae; genus Ibycter; species Ibycter americanus. The sequence goes on along the minus strand of JAVJGI010000036.1, from coordinate 23,321,129 downwards.
ATTCCTCAGCAAAATGCTTATCCTTAATAAGACCCTTACCAACAGGAACAGGCTTATGCTGTACTCATTCCCACTAGCCAGAACTGTTAAAAGAGTACCCCCACCACACACAATCGGCTGTAACAAAGACACAAAATCTTAAACTCAACACAGCTTCCCCCGAGGTAACCAACCTCATCACACCTGTCTCAAAACACAGTAATAGAATTAAAGCTATCAATCACTGTTTGCATCAGTTCTTACCTGCAAAAAGGGGTCACTGATCCCGGACACATCATGCTCTGGTGAATATCCAGACATGATAAGGTTCTTCAAAATACGAACTAACTGGGGAACAAGCTGTGAAGAAGAGAGTTGTCCTAATTAGGGTGGTGTTCCTTCCCCCACCCCAGCTTTGAAGTACAGGTCCAAGAATAAATCCTGCCTTTGAAAGCAAGTCAGTCTATGGATTCTTCCACAAAGTTCAACCTGCACACCTAGAGCTGATGTTGTACGAATAGCTGCTGCTTAGCTAGGACACAATTAGAAACAGTTAAGCTGGGAGCTGAGCACCATATTGTATCTTTAAAGTATTACATCTACCAGAGTTTGGCAGTTGAGACCTGAGAGGAAATACCAACTTAAACCCTCTCCTCATGAAAAGGGGATGTGTTGGGACTATTACAATGGCATAATTTCAGAATTTCACTTCAGGGCTTTCCATTAGCTCCTGACTAATTTTTAGCATACATCTCCATGGCAGCATCAGACATAGACAAGAGTTCTGATCTTTTCAAGTACCATACTGCTACGATTAGAGTCTATTAAGAATTCCTTCAAGTTTAACACTCCATCCAACTTAGCTTCTATTAGCACTGCTACTATGCCAGATTCAGGAGAACAAAACCATATCACCTTACACTGTTCATATTTTAAAGTTTCTTTCCAACTGTGAGTACTAATAAAATCAACTTTCAGAAGTAGCTCAGAGTCCTCAGATGTTGATGGTACTGCTCTCCCAGTAGACATCTGTCCATAGGAATAAATTACCTTTCAGGACTTGCACACAGCTTTGAAGAAATGCTACCTATCCGCAAAAGTTTGGTTCAACTCCCTTCATTTTAGGCATCTCTAGCCAGGCGCTTCATCTGTCAGGGCAACTCTGAGGAGCCATAATAAAATTTCTCTGTAGTATCTCACACATGCCAAGCAAGTAATCAGTTTAGGGCAGAACGTGGCAAATAAGCCAACCATTAAAGCAGACAAGCTGTAACAAACTTAATATTTATCTCCAAAAACCTTCATAGCAGCCGTGAGTAACAAAACAGTCTCGGAAATGAGCTTCCATTTCCTCCCTAATACATCCTTATGAAAAAATCTTATGGTTGAAAGACAGAAACTGGACTTGTTTTCATTGAACTGTAAGAGAAAAAACACTCCTGGTGGATGATGTAGAGATGTAGATCTCTACGAGCTTTATTCCTTCCATAGAAAGTTTCTTCTGTCCCTCTCAGTGCTGGTATTATTAAAATAATCCAGACACTGGCTAGAGATGAGGTGACAAACTAGACTACAGCCACTGTAATACCTCTGTAGGTGGATTTTTCATTCCTGAGGCATGGCTAGCACCAGGACAGCATCATTCTTTGAACTCCATGCATGCCAATTACAGTTTATAAAAATGTTCTCTACAAAACCCTTCCCAACAATTCACCCTTAAGACTTAACAAATTTTCCCATCCTTGAGAGGGACTACTCCTGCATTCATTTATGCCTGCTATGAGTCAGGGATTGCATTCATGCTAAATTTTAACCACATCAGAGATTGCTTACAGTAAAGTTGCCACTTCTGACAACATCAAGATGGTGCTTCAGATTCAGGACAGATAGTAGCAGAAAGTGCTAAAAGCACAATGCGACTTAAAGCACAACAGCTGCATGTGGACATACAAAATAGGCAATGTTTTCTGGACTAAAGTCCTGTATGTTTGTGGTACAGTGTAAGAAGAAAACCAGCTGAGTTTCCCCATCATCTCTTTTTATTCCTACCTTTGCTCTTCAGGAATTACATGCTCCTCTGAAAATGTGTATTTCATAAAATGCACAAACAAAAGGAACCATGAATTACCTATTATCTGCCTTAAAGAGGAAACCAAAGGGTGCTGCAACATCTTTTCTCAAGACAGCAACAGACAAGCGGAGTGATCTGCTGCAGCATTCCTGGAACCCTGATTAACATTTTCTTTGCCTTCTAACATGCAAGAGTTGTCAGGACTGAGGACAGCACAAAGAAAGGGAAACATTACAGCCATGGAGATCGGTTGAGGGCCATCCCCCCTATCTTCTGTAGTCAAATTACACCCATGAAAAATACCAGCAATGCAGTTGTACTCAGTAGCTCTTGCCAGCACAGTAAGTCCACTTACAGGCAGCTAAGTAACTGTCTCTCCTACCCCCTTTTGGGAAGCACCCAAAGTTGCCCCATGGTTCAGGCAAAACACAAAGCCCAGTTTGTGGTAAGAAGAAAGGCCAGAGCTACAGTTTGCATAGGCACAAAAAAATTCCCTACAGCATTCCTCAAATGACAGGGAGCTTGAGGAAAGCAGGCTCATGTTTGGAGAAGGCCACAACTGAGATTCAGGGCTGCCGTGGGTATAGAGGTTTAGTGACACAACAATACCAGCACACAAAAAGCATTAGACAAGTACAATTGATTTAAGCATGTGGCATCAATCACAAATGTGGCATTAAGAGGCACTGCCTCACAAGAGATGAACATCTACAGATTCAATGCAAGCATGCACCATCTAAAAGAATTAACTCTTACCTTTTCATTCTAACACAGCAGGATTCCAGACAAAAGGGACAAAACAGACGAAGCAGGCATTAGGGACAGATCAATGTTGTACCATTCACAGCGTAAACAACTACAAGAGATAGCTAGAAAAGAGTGTACCTAGTACCTAAGGTTTGTGGACTCAGCTCCTCTCTCTTTTCCCACGACTATCATCTTAACTGAACAGTTAGAAGCAGGGATGGCCACCTTCAAGATGACCCTAGCCCCACTTTTATTCCTGCTTTGACACATACAATCAGGGCAAGGGAAGATGTGTACCAAAATGCATCAAAGGATGTACTGTTTGGAATCCTTATGATATAGACAAGCCAAGGAAGAACAGTAAACTGGGCATGCAAATAAATAAGCACCTTTAAAAACTTTTAAGAAAAGCAAATGGCCAGTTCTGTTCTACTTTGTTCAATTTCTCCTTTGACCAAGAAGTCGGAATGACAACCAGTGCAATTTTCAGAAGGCCTTCTGTTGGTAGTCTTTCATATGGCAATAATACTGCACAGCAAATTATAGCAAATAGCATAAGGAACTTTGTGCTGGGGGGCAAGGAAAGCAAACATTCCTAACCAGAGGAGGAAGAGTGACATTGACTCTCAAACACTTAAGTTAAAATGGCAAATGATGTAATACAGCATGCACCAGAGATGAGGTATCTACAGAACTAGAACTTCCATTGATATTTTTGACCTGAGTTAGCAAGACTGTGTAGTTGTTGTTAAGGCATTCAGGTGTTGGTATAAGCCTCAGTTTTTCCATCTTTGCCTCTTTATGTTTAGTACATTAGTAATGCCAATGTCACTATACAATTAGAGTGGAAAAAACCCTAAGGGAACATCAAAGGGGACACCAAAAATCTAACCTTAGGATAAGTTTCATATTGCACAGTCTTTAAACTGATGTTTTTTAACTTATCCATTTATTGAAGGGGATTAGGGCTAGATACACACAAAATTCCCAAATTATTTTTTTTTTAAATTTTGATAACAAGCAGACAGTATCATTAAATTCTTCATCTAAATGTAAAGATTTTAATAAAAGATGTACACACTGCTTCCACTAGGGAGACTAAAAGGACACATTGGTTAAAAAAACCAAAACCCAAGAAAATCCCCAACCCAACAAACACAAACCCATGAATATTAACTCAGTGACATTATCACTTCACATTTACCTTTCTAAAGTGTGCAAGCATGTCTGGGCTTCTCTCGCACATCTCTGTGAGGAGGACAACTGATGTGTGAAGAACACCTAAAGATAAAGGGGGGAAAAAAAGAAAAAGTATCTGCATTTAACATAATTTCATTGGCTCCAGACATGGGACAAAGATCATGAGAAAACAACACGAAATAATTTAAGAAATTCTTCCTGAATCCAACATATCTACCCCAAGATATACTTGGGCTTGCAGCTGTGCCCAAGGAAAGCAGACAACGTGCTCATGTCTTAAAGCTGCAACTAAAGGCCAAAGGAGGAGCAAAACTGGACTCTGCAGAAACTTGCATACTAAATATACAGTCAAATGGTAAAAGACATAGTTGGACTAAATGATCTTTAAGGTCCCTTCCAACCCAAACCATTCTATGATTCTATACAAACGTAAGACTCCAGAAGGACAGTGTGTTAACAGCATTGTAGATGTTGGCTTCCTCACACTTCCTGATTTTCTGTTCCACTTTGGGTACCCTAGCCAACCTTATGTGACCTGAGTCGAGCCTTCCTCAGAAGGTCTCAGAACTCAAGTCTAGAGAAAGACTACAGCAGACTGTTTGGTGAAGCCAGTGCCTGTGCATTGGCAGCCAGCTGCTGTGTGCCTGCCTTGATGAAATCCAGTTGAAGCATCCCTGCAAATAGGAAAGGCTTGTCAGTTAGAAACCATTTAACTAGATGTCAATGCTTGACAACTTCTAAGATATAACCTTGTAAAGCATGAAACTTCAACAATGAGCATTACTTTACGTCTGGATTCAGCTGTAACACAGCAAACCCTCTCAGATGCTAACTTTTTCAATCATTCATTTTCTGTAGGTGTGAAGTCAGTACTGGAGGGCTCCTGACTCAAAGAGACCAGAAGCCTGATTAATAAGCAACATTTTCTACAGATATGACATTTATATTCCACAAGCTAATGCAGCTTTCTGGCCTATTGCAGGGTCTATCCAAAATCTGTTTTGAATTACATAAATATCTATCTATAAAGCTTGTGTCACAGCTTTAACTCTGACACTACTTATCACTAAGACCTCTCAACAGGCTGCTAGAAGGGTTTCATATATATTCTACTTCAGACAAAGCTCAACACAAAGCGCGGGGGTAAGAATGCTGCAGAGGAGATGCTGATTTGTAAGGATAAGGAAAGCAAAAAGGATGATTCTGTTCTTGAATGCAGGTGAACCTAGACTCAACCCTCTGCTTGGCCAAGGCTTGAAGAGAGGCATTCCCATCTTTAAAGAGGGAACAGAACAGCTCTCAGCTTTTCAGGGTTGCATAAGACAAAGACAGAGGATCTCATGCTACCAGGCTGGATCATATGGGCATCAATGACAAAGAGTCTTACAGACTGTTGCCTATCTGAAGCAATGCCTGGTCTAAATGCTCTGATCATCACATTTTAAATCAAGGTAAACTAGCTGCACACACACGAACCATATTCTGCATGCAAACTGTTCTGTACCTCAAAGGTTTACAACACATGCAGCAAAAAACCCAGATGGAATCAATAGCTTCCCAGGAAGCTCCTGTGGCCCGTTAGTACTGTTGGCACTTACAACTACCCTGTCTTGAGACAGAGCTTCTCCCCGTAATGGGTTTTCAGCACTGCAGATACCTACTGTAGAACATCTAGTACACCCACCTATTTTTCATTTTTTTTTTAAAGGTGCATGCTCATTGCAGATGTGCCACAGCACTAAGACTTTGGGAAGTATTAGGCTTCATACAAATTAGTCAAGGTATTCTTTAAATAACCTCCTAGAAGCACTTGTGCAAGAAAATGTATTAAGACAGAATAATCTCACAGAAGACTATTACAGTGAGAATCTGGTTTATGATGTAGTTCTGATGAAAAACAGCACTGAAGAAAGACTCTTTCCTGACTCTGATGTAGGTATCTCCATCCTGGGAACGCCTGCTAACACAGCATTATAGGATTCTCTGGCAGAAGACACAAAAAATCAACCCCAAAAAGTGCACTTTACAAGTCCCTTTAGGCAGTGCATTGAATAAAAATCACAACCTTTCCCATTCCACCCACTCTGAAGTGTACCAAAAAACAACGAGAGTTCCTTTTGTCACCTATGCCATGTAAAAGTCCTGCTGACTAGCAATCATACACATTCCTTCCTTCTGAATGACATTTGCTTTCACTGCATAGAAATGGAAAGAAACAAATCATACAAATACATCTTCAAAGTTCCTTCCAAATAAAAGGCTTACGTAGCAAGTACACCATCCTTAAAGAATGGCATAGCCTCACTAAGTGAAGTCTCAGATATTACCATGATTCTTCTCATTCAGCAAGTTTTTGGTGGCTGGCAGGAACATCTCCATGAGTTCAGGCACCTTTCTAATGACATGAACAGCACACAATGCTGCCTGTACAGGAAAAACAGCTCTGTTAGTACATACTGTAATGACAATGATACATGTTTTGAGAACATCTAGCACAGTAGGAACTATCAGAAATTTCACGATATACAAAGGCTTGGAAAGTTTATGGTATGTTTTTCCACCTCTCTACTACAAGTGTCACTCAAAAGCATCACAGAGAAGAATTTAATAAAACTACCATGAAGGGGGGGAGGGAAGGGGAGCACTGAGCTACAAAGTAATACTCCCACCAGCAACAAGTTCATTTTTACATTAGTCACTTCAGAAGCAGCATTAACTGCAAAGCAGCTCTGCCTTTAACAGGGCTACTTCAGTCTTTCTTCCTGTTGCTAGGGAGGGGATAATGCATTGGAAGCAAATAATTAAATTTATGTCAAATTACAGCTCATTTTCTTTCCCATGAATACATCTCCTTTCCCACAAAGTAACTTCCTCCTGCAGGTGATGGGTCCTATGAAAAACAGAAGTATACTGCAAAAAAATTGCCTCCTACTTCTAGGTGCAGAAGCAACGGGAGACACTATTTCCAGCTGCTTGAGAATCAAAGGCACTGAGGGCCTCTTCCCAGAATACAGCAATACCACGTAGCATTGCTTTCTCTCCAACCTCTCTCTAGATCTAACACACTAGACAAAGAAGTAACAATGCATCTCTTCCTAAATCTTACTGCTCCCCACCCTCCCCAAGACTTCACAATGACTTTAAAATTAAAGAACAAGGATGATCCCACTTTGCAGATGCTACGGCACACTTGCTATGGTAACAAGACATTTTATAATTGTTTGCCTGTTTCAAGCCCTTAACCTTTCCTATCTCACATACTACTGTCAGCAGCCGCAGCAACAGAAGAGATCAAATAGGTTCCAGTCTTCAAATATCAGCCTGCACTGTTAACAGTCAAAATTTCTCTGGACTTATCTGAGAAGATACAGAAATAAAAATTACAACTAGAAGTTTGGGGTTACTGTCTGTGAACAGGCAGCAGGTGTTCACATTACCATCAATAACCCTAAAGGTAGAGAGTATCAAAATAGAAACAACTGCCTCACCTGTTGGAGTCTTGTCTTTTAGAGGCTTACACACATTCCTACTATAGATAGACAGGGAGTTTTTGACCTCTGCCTTGCACACTGGGAAAATACTCTGCCAGTGTGATCCAAGCCATCTAGTGTGCCAGATATTAGCAAGGTATCCAACCAATCTTGCGTTTTAATCCATAACAAAGTATTCAAAAGTTCCCTGAAGTACCTTCTTCCTAAGATAGGAGTTGGAAGTTTTAAGGAGCTTTTCCACCTCTCCTGCAAGATCTCTGCACATTTCTGAGGAGCCCATGCAGCCAAGAGTGCAGAGTGCCAGCCCCTGCACATATTGCGTGCTGTGATTAAGGTCACTGTAAAGGAGAACAAAAAAAAAAAGCCAGTCAGCATGCACACAGAGAACCTGAACACACAAGAAAAGGCATCTGTATCTACAGTCATCTAACCAGCTGCACACATGGCCCAGAAGAATTCTCCAGTCTCAGCTATTTGGGAACATGACTTAGGGGTAATAGCAGCTTTGAGTGCACATACCATAGGGTTTGCTACTATTTCTACTTCGAATCCTCAATTATAACAATGAAATATTTGGTTAAAACTATCAGGTGGGTAATCTAGGGATTGAGCTGAGAAGAGGGAAGACCACACAGAATTCTATTAAAACTTCTAAAAGCAAAGACAAAACGTTGTATTTTGGAACATGCATGTAGAAAAGAACCTAAAATCAAGTACAGTCCTGCAGTGACTCTGTGGGTTGTCCCAGTTTAAACATGTTCTAGGATAGGCTTTAGTTTCTGCATTTTATATACTGTTTGGTTTCTAAAATCTATGTAAAAATATCCTCTATCCTGAGTAAAAACCAAACCCCACCACTCAGACACCTTGAAAATAATCCATATAGGAATTTTGTTTAGCTATACTAACTATTCATATACCTAAGGAAGTTGTGGAAAGCGGCAAATAAGAAGTTAAAACACCTAATGGCAGATGCTGTTCATGAGGCCAGTTACCAATGTCCTGCTAAGTACAAGATGATAAGAGCTTCCACATGGCAATCCCAACAGCTTTAATATGGATTTCTACACTACTTTTCCATCAGGCTATTTGGTAGTCATGTCACCACAGAATCCAGGATTCAGTGTTGAAGAAATTAAAAAACATGGTTCCTGGTTTGGGAGGTGAGGGGAGCTGGGGAAACAAGTGGTATATAACCAAACGCGTACAACATGCAGAAAAGCAAGAGACAGTATTCTGGTTGTAACATCAAGCAGCTATGGCAACATGCAGATGAAGGAACAGATAGCACATGCCACTAAATGGGTTGTTTTTTTGTTTCCTTCATTTAACAAGTTTTTGGCAGCTATATAAAGCTGTGTGTATAGCAAGTATGTGCCTCACAAGGGTGCTCAACTTTACTGTATCTAAAATATAGGTCTTGCTATAGAGTAATGAAAGACAATGCCATAAATCCAATACCTTAACGTCTAGATAAAAGCAAGACAAAGTGGCAGATAGAGAAGCCAAAGGTGAAAGCAATAAACAACCCACTGAGGTGGTGGGAAGCTGTCCACCAGTTTTGCTCAGCTTCAGTCTGACCCATTTCCAGTTCAAACTCACTACACCTGTACCACACAACTTTAGCATTAAAAGAGGTGTTAACCTAGCAGCTTGGTTCTAATGAAAGAGCCTCACAGTTATGACATTTCAATGAAAAATCTTTATAGCCAAATGTCTCTCTTCTCCTGGACACTAGGTCCAAAATTAGCAGATGCTCAGGCCTGCAGTTTTGTCAAGTTTCTTTCCAAGCACTTTGAGGTCACAGCCTAACTGAAGATCAGTACTTTACTTGCTGATATCTGGGGTGCTTATGTTCTAAAAGTAAATAATAATAAAACCAGACACACTCCTCAGAAAACCACACACAACTAAGCAGACCCTTGGGTAAATCAACTAGAACCCAGTTGTTCAACTCCTGCTCCTGTCCACCTTGAAAAGGAGTGTTATTGGAAGTGCACCAACCATCACCCACTAAACTAACATGTAAACCAGTCCCAGATTAACAGCATTTTGCTGAGGAAAAAAACCCCCAAACCCCAGGTTATTTCCCATCTCCTCTTGTCTGATTTCAGCAAGATGCCAAGTAGACAGTACATCCCAAGTTGCTGCCTTGCTTCCAAGACCATTCATCAGGACTGTTAGGCCAAGCTTAAAAAGAAAACAGGATATACAGCCTTGATCCTTGAAGTCAGACAACTCTTTAGAGCTTGTCAACAGAAGTCAAGTAAATAAACACAGGGCAACATGGCTGCAGCAATATATATGACTTTGTGATATATGATGGCCAGTCCAGCCTACAAAATTTAACAGTGTTATAAAAACGTTCCAATTCAATCATATTTAAGAGGTGCACGGACCATTATTGATGCTGCATTACTGCTCGCCTGGCTCCTTCCTACTGTAAGCTGGAAGATAACTGATTTACAGAGATGGTAGAGTCCTTTACAACAATTAGAGGTATTCTGCACTTGCTGAGCCGCTTACTGTGGTCATTTCATCCTCCTGATTTTATTTATCTTAACATGACCTCCAGAAACATGTACTACCATTGTATAACAGTAGTTACATGACGTGTTGTTTGCCACATACACCTCGTCAGGATCAATGCAATTTTATCTTCTCTTCGTCTCTAAGCAAGCTAGACAGGATCACCCTATACAGTACAATACTAGAACAGTCTTGTACAGTCAACAGCATACAACAAATTGAAGATACCAGTTTTCTAACACAAGGGGAAAAAAACTAAAGTACTCAAAATATCACTGTCAGGAGTACACTTTCAGATCCTGAAACCTCAAAGCATGTGTTGATGGAGAGAGAGGTGGTACCCTTACTTCTTGATGCAATTGGTCATAAGAAGATGGACATCCTGTCTCTCATCCAGCAGCAACATGGCACCTAAATACCCAATGCGCTTGTCTGTGAATTTCTGAGAGGCAATGAGCTTGAGGCACTCCAACTGGAAAAAAAAAAAAAAAAAAAAAAAAAAAAAAAATAAGAACAAAAAAAAAAAAAAAGACAGAATTAGCTTAAACTACTTCTTAGCTAGAGGAGAAACATTTTGAATTTTGATGTGTACTCATTTAGGTCTCTCAGAATGCATCTTTAAGAGTATATTTTACTCCCATTTTGGTGATGTCAAAACCAAAGAAAGGTTAAATGACCTGCCTAAAGCTCCCAGCAAGCCAGCAGGAAAGTCACTAGCAGCTCCTGCATCTCAAAGCAGCCAGACACTATTGGTCTTCCATGACCTCAGATATACCAGATATGTGGGTTTGTGTCAGATCACAGAAGTAAAAGATAACGTATTTATAGAGACAAGAGATCCACCATTAAAAACAAAATAGTAAAGATCTGGAAATCTAGATTATAGGTCATGACTGATATGCACTAGAAACTTCTGAATCAGGCTTAAATGTGTCCATCTACCTACCAAAGAGGATCAATGCTCTGTACGTTGTCAGAAATTGTTTTTGTGCTGCTCTGTAACATCTATTTGAGTACCTGAAGTTTGACTAAAATCATATGCATTGTAGCCACTACGAGATTCTCTTTCACCATATAGAAATGTCAACTGTTCAGTAGCGTATAAGAGGTCCCTAAGATAACATGCATAGCTGCCACCTGCACTCAGCTGATTGAGAATTTAATTGCTAACCAATTTTTAAAAACTTAACACTTTCTTACTGCAAAAAAAGATACCAACCCCAGAGATAATGCTGACATTACTACACACTAATGTATTTTTCTCTAACAGATAACTAATCAAGTATAATCAATATCTACTTTCCAGACAGGAAGTAGCAGAAATGGCTTCTCAAAACAGGCAAGAGACCTATCCCTCACAAACATATCCTGTTAGTCTGTTTTACAAGTTAGCTAGGGCAGCAAGTAAGCATACACAATGGGTTTAAGGAGGGGTCAGACAAAGCTTGCAACAGATCCGTTTTAAAGGAAGTAAAAGGGGCATGCACAGGCAAAAATTCAGGGCATCATGAAGTTTTTCATGGTCCCTAGCTATAGGGAAGCTTGTACAGGGCAACAGACACAGGTGATATGCAAGAAGCACACACACATCAGGAGGGTAAGGTTGCACAGGATATTGTTAAGAAAATTAAAGTTGAAGTGCTGCCAGAGAAAGTAAGTGCCATGGCCTAGCCACTGACAAGTTGTCACAACTGCATGGCATCAGAACATTCAACTCAACTAGAAGTTGTCACTTACGAACAGCCAGCTACTGCAGGGTGACAAACGGATAAAAAAAAAGCTTGAAAGTGAGTTCCGTTTGCTAGGTTTAAAGGGGCTGACAATCTAGAATAAAGAAACACCTCTGAACAATAAGAACAGTCATCCACAACGATAACTGAAAATGCACAAATGGGCAAGATCAACCAGGGATAAGGTACGGAACACTAGATAGCAACTCTTATCTTTCCAGTGCTTTCTGTAAGAGAATAATGCACCTCTGAACCAACTTTCTTTCCCAGGTTTACAAGATACTTTCTTATACAACCCTCTGCAAAAATGCAATGTAGAATTGATGACATCTAAGCTACAGCGTACGAGCCAACAAAGGCAGAAGACTAATGACTAAGAAAAAGCAGAAGGAAACTAATGGCTGCAACAGATACTATAAGCTATATTTCTAGCACTTTTGAATTTGAAAGATATTATTGAAATTTACCCTGTGAAAGGCTCCTGGGTTCTTGTTTCACTTGTATACAAATACATGCAAACTAGCTTCATGCACAGCAATACTGAGAAACATGATCAGCTGGAGCTCTTACTATGTTTAATTAGTTGAAGAAATCTTGATACCATTATATCCATTTCATTCAAAGGAACAATTAAAATCTGTTACATCAGTACTGTAACAGATATATGAGTAAAGCTAGATATGACACAAGCACGTAGCCAGACTAAAACTTACCCAAGTTTTTAGCTACCCTTCCAACTGGAATTTTTTTTGCAAGTAGAAACGATGACAATAATGAAGTTACTTGACCATTTGCCTAGGCTGCCTGACAACTACTAAACTCACACAGATGGCCTTTGCACATGCTTGCCATTCACTACATCTCAGCATGCACTGGCTAAATATGGTGCTCATGCTCTTATTTCTGTACAAGATATCCTGGGTCAAAGTTGAGGACCCCTGGCTTGGAAATAAGTAGATTAACCATTCACTACCCCTGCACCTTCTCTAAATTCTCTTTTATCATTGGTTAGCCCGTCCACACTGTTAGCTGAAGTCAGATGTCTGCTTACATCTTTAAGAGAGACTGTCTAACACAGCCTGTGGCTCTCTCCTGTTTTTCACCAAAACATATTTCCTGCATATTTATCCTGTCACTCTCAGAAACTTCCTGTCTACAATGCTGGACTGTCTATCTATAAAACTCCACTACCGGAACAGCATGTGTTTTTAACAGGTCCTCAACTCACGCAAACTATACTCCAGCTACACAACATCAGATTCCTTCTAGTTATAAAGCACTGAGGACATGCAAAGGTTGGCAACTTACTCACTTGGACAACACTTGTTCGAATCCCTTTTCAGCCTTGGGCCCTATACCTTCCTGAAAGTGCAGCTGATAAACTACATGAGAACCAAGGTGTCCTGGTTTCAGCTGGGATAGAGTTAATTTTTTTTTTCTTAGTAGCTGGTGCAGTGCTGTGTTTTGGATTTGGTGTGAGAACAATGTTGATAGGACACTGATGTTTTTTACTTGTTGCTGGGTAATGTTTATACTAAATCAAGGACTTTTCAGTTCCTTGGGCCCTGCCAGCGAGAGGGCTGGAGGGGCATGGGAAATTGGGAGGGGATACAGCCAGGACAGGTGACCCAAACTAGCTAAAGAGGTATTCCATACCATATGGTGTCATGCTGAGTATATAAACTGGGAGAAGGAGGAGGAAGTGGGGGGCCATTTGGCATTACGGTGTTTGTCTTCCTGAGTAACCATTATGCATGACTGCCGAACACCTGCCTGCCCATGGGAAGTAGTGAATGAATTCCTTGCTTTGCTTTGCTTGCATGCGCGGCTTTTGCTTTACCTATTAAATTGTTGTTGTCTTGACCCTTGAGTTTTACATTCCTTTCCGATCCTCCTCCCCATCCCTCTGGGTGAGGGGGAGTGAGCAAGCGGCTGCATGGTGCTTGGTTGCCGGCCGGGGTTAAACCACGACACAAGGCCATCAAATGAAGTACTCTATTCCCAAAATAGTCAGCACAGATGTTTCTGTTTGAGATGTAGTAACCCCAGCAATAATAAATATTGAGTAATCTGTTTCATCCTTCCTCCACTGAGAGTGAAGAGGTAATTTACCATTACTGACCAAAGCAGAAACTGAAAAATTATTAGATATCTGGTCTAATCTTCCATATACAGAATTAAATACTTAAGCAACAAGATAAAAAATCCCAATAAAATTTAAACATGTTCCTAACATAGGTGAAATGTAGAAATTCTAGACTACACTTTTCTGTAACACTTTTTATTCTTCTTGCAGCTTTTAGATGCTGTGCCTTAGTTTTTGTGACAGGAAGTTTCTCTCTTGGACCAGTGAGCCTGGCTATGTGAAGTGTTAAGAACAGGGTAATACTCAAATTCACTTGCTCTTAAGCAACAACTCATACGCTGAGAGAAGAATCCAATGATGTAGAAGCATGATGATGCATTTTATATGCAATAGCACAGCCCAGACTCACTCCCCAACGCAAGACTTAATGGAATTTGATTTCAGTGCTTTGAGTTCACTGTTTCATGAGACGTGTCAGGATTGGTAAATCCAATCATGAATGATAGACTCCCAAGACACAAAGCTACTTTAAGGGATACAACAATTTGACTGACTTCTTCTTTAGCTCTATGGAAGGTCTAGGTTAGATTACTACTAACAGGACACTTACTGACTTCTAAGCAAAACAGACTATGCCCCAAAGACTAAGCAAAGCTCACCCTGAAGAACATCTTTTAGATCAAGAACTCCCATCTTCCTGTCTCCCTCTTCCACAATCTGTGCCAAACATAGCGCATCAAAAACACACCAGAGATGGAAAATTCATACCAGCATTCTCCAAGTCACCTCACTGAGATGGGGATAAGGAACACCAATTTCTTATTGCTGGAAACAGACCAGCTCTTATCTGCCTAGGATAGGTTGCTTTAGAAGGAAAAGGGTATAGAACCTCCTTTGAAGCATCTGGTACTTTTCATCAGAGACAGAACTCCAAAGTGCTGTTTTGAACCCATCTAGAAATATCCATATGTATTGGACTGTGGTTTAAGAACTACTACTCTGCAGAAACGTGTAGTGTGGAGCAGACAGTGTGGCAAAAGCAGACTAACCCTAAGTTTTGTAACAAAATATATGTCTCTAAACAGTAGATCTCACTAAGTCAAAACTAACTAACATAGGTTCAGAAGATATGTGAAGACAGACCTCAAAACATCACAAAGAGCAGACACCAAAACCACAGCTAAGAATGTTCCAAACACGTCCATGTGCCCCAAATACACAAAGCAGACTGGCATATGCACATAGCACAGCAAGCACTGAACTCCGACCTACCTGTCCAAAATGTGCAGGGTATCCCAGCATGTGCATATACAGCAGCTTTGCCACATTTCTGCATCTGTATGTGTTATCTTCCTCTCGAAAGGATGACCGGATAGCAGCACATTCCTTTTGGATCATCTCACGCTCTTCCGCCTGGGTTCTTGCTGTCCGGATGGTCCGAATCAACTCCCGCAGTCTGATGGGGGCTGGCATCCTCTGGGAGGAGAGAGAGATCTGTAAACCTTGTACTGCACCTAAAGGCTTCATAATAGTCTCACAATTTCACATATTTTATTTTTTTTTCTTTCTTACCCTACAATTATATAAATAGAAGAATTAAGAAAATGCAGACTGCTTCAATAGCATGGTTAAAAATAAACTTGAAAAACAGAGGAATTCATGGAACCTCATATTTACTTTTCCAGAACATTAGAAACAGGAATTGCTATGCTTTGAGCTAGCTGTCAGGTGAATATAATGTGACTCCTCACCTGAAACTGGCAGAAATGGCACTCACCTCACCAAGGTATGCTTTCATGTTCACAACATTTGCCTCTCTCTAGAAAAGTCGGGCTTTAAAGACAGAGTTGATCCCAAAATCATGACAACTTGGGACAGAAATCCTTTACAAAAAGCAATGCTGTTTAATAACTTCCACAGGATCTCATACAAGTGCTTCAGATAGCCATGCTTCAAAAATCCTGCAAACTTGTGCCATACATGCTTCCTTCTTAGAGGCGTGGAAGTCAACAGAAAAAGCTGATGGAAGAGCAATCTTAGCTGTGTGGAATTTCAGAAAATCTTCTTTTAAAAATAAATAAATCAAGTTGACACCTTCCTTTTATTACACCTCAAAGCAAACAATCCTTTCTAAAACAAACAAGTCTGCCACATTACTGTCTGGTGGCACTGGTATGAAAAATGTGTGCAAGAAAATATTCAACATGAACTCCAAGTAGCTTCACTTCACCAGATGGAATACTGATGGAGCCATCTGACCCAGAGAGCAATTTAGTCTTCTGAGCACCCCTCAAGAGGAAAATAGCTCTCCAAAGAGAGACAAACTTTAAAATTATATTCAACAATAGAACTTTTTAGCTCATGCTCACCAAAGCCAACTTTTGCTTTTCTGTGAGATCAGACTATGCAAGCATCTCTACAGTCTTCTTTCATCCACGCTAGACTGCAAATATAACTAAGCCATTCTGATAACAGATAATGTCACACCAACTTATAAAAAGTTGCCATGGCAGTCTGCTACAGATTTCTGTCTGGGTCACTGTCCTCCCAAAATGGTGTGTCTTACATTTTAAGCACTGCCATATCAGGAAAAAAAGGTGTGCATTCAGATGCTGCACTAACTGGCTTGCATGACAGCACAGAACAGACAGGCTGGGAAGCAGACAGAGTTAGCAGGGGACTTGTTTCTGCAGAAGAGCAGAGAGAGATGCATGCATAATACGTAAAGGTGGCCTCACAAGGCAGCTGAATGCAGCTCTAAGTCTGGATTATAAATCTGGTCTCCTACAGAACTGATACACAACACTAAGTGTCTTCAGTCAAAACCATGTAGACCCTTCACATTCCATTTTCCCATCTTCATACCTAGAAAGTTTGAATTTACAGACAAAGTGTTCAATTTTGAAAACGGAAGAGATGTTCTTTCTGCATAAGGAAACTCTGGCCCAAGATGCTGACACATGTAGGATCAAGATTATTGGACATGTTAATCCTTAGTCTTGCCCTGCATCTCCATGGGAATTTATAACACTTCCTCAAATTACTGTGGTATGAATAAATTAATGCTTAGTATGCATTCAGATACTGTACTAACAAGCATCACAGAAATGGTCAAGGGGAAGTAAGAAATCCTTCCTCAGAACAATATTTGAACATGCAATAAATAAGGCCTTTGAATGTGGCAGTCCTGTTCTTTTAATGCAGCTTGTAATGTTTCTACACTGAAAAGATCTTCCACATGCAGCATCATATCTGCAGGCGTATGGGCCTTAGATGGAGTCTTTAAAGCCTTAATGCAGACCTTTGCTCTTCAGCTAAAAGTACAAGTGACAGTGGTAGAACTGTGCTCTGTCAGCAGCAAGTTAAGATTGTAGGACCACGGCAAATAGAACACAAAAATGCTGCAAAGCACTAGGAGCAGTACACTGACCCACAGCTGTTGTACAGTCTCTGGAGATTTCAGATGCTGAAGGACAAGTCTCAAAGAAGCATGTACAAATCACTTTTGCAAGCATTATTTGGAAAAATTGGAAGACTATTTTCACCAGTGCAACAAAATACACATCCTCAAAATAAAAGGACAACTCCTCAGCACTCATACAGGAAGTCAGCCAGAAGCATGAAGGTTTCAAAGCTCCTCAAATAAAAGGTAGTTTAATTCTATCCATTTTCTGCCACACTGCCCCTATCCACGCATAATAAAATCATTTTCCTACCCTAAGAGAGCAAAACACATTCCTAAAATCCTGCCTCTGATGAATAGCTTGCTTGGGAAATATCAGAATGAGCAACTTAAAACTATTTTTTTTTTTTTTTAAAGGGGAGGAAAACAACTAAAACCCATGGATTTAAATGGCATATAAAATGAAGGTAACCAGGCAAGGGTTAATTATTGAAAGCTAGTATAGCACATACTAGCTGTTTCCTAGCTACTGTCGGGTTGTTGTCTGGTTGTGTTGCTCTACTCTGTGGTAATTTACTTAGCAAAAAGGGACAAACAGATTAACTGTGTGCTATCACCGGTGACTTGCTAACTTGCTGCTAATCACATCCTACTATGTATCCCAAAAACTTGTTTGCTAAGTCTATCCTTAGAGCGTGCTTTCAGAGCTGAAACTCTGAATAAAACTTCAGGCACAAAGCTTGTCTACTCAGGAAGTTATTCTGCAATAAGGTGGTACACAGCCCCCTCCCAAATTCTATGAATTCTTGTAACATCATCTGCTTAAGTTCACGTTTGTATTCTGAATCTGTCATACTGGAAGTGGTCTCTATCTCCTATAAAAACTATTCTTAATTAATTCAAGTTGACCCCTTATTTCTCTAGCAGTCTTCAACTTAACCTACTAATTTACATTAAGAACATGATCTGCCAACCCTTCACTGTCCTAATAGGGCAAAAAAGGCAGATCAGAAATGGCCATACCAGGTCTGATCAAAGCTCCACCCTGTTCAGTACTCTCACTCTGACGAGGGCAAGTGCCTAGGGAAGAGTGTATGAACAGGGCAAGCATGTAGCAATACCTGCTCAGAATGCAGTCTTCAGCAATTCATGGCCCAAGAACTTCCAAAGCCAGAAACAAAGAAGACCCACTCTGGTTTTAGCTGGAACCAAGGTAAACTTCTTGAATCAACAGCACTCTGCAGGACACAACATGAGTTCCACAGCTTCACTGCGTGACATACGGAGACCTAGCTACTTCTTCTGTTCTGTATTTCCAACTGCTTGTTTCCTCTGATGCTCCCAAACATGCTACACACTTCCATTGTTACCCCTCCCTCATCCTCCCCAGTCCAAAAAAACGCAGCCTCACATCCAAGCCCTTCCATGACCATTACCTTTGTTGCCTTGCCTGCACATTCTACAATTCTGTGTCCTTTCTGAAGGGGGAAAGAAGCAAAATGCTGCACACAGCATTTAAGAGGTAGATGTGCCATTGATTTATTTGTATAAAATGCCTTCTATTTTGCTCCCTATTATTTCCCCAACAATTGGTAACACTCAGTTTGGGGTTCTGATTGCTACAAAGTGCTTAGCTTGTGCTTTTCACATAACAGTATCATAAACCCAAAAATCTCTTTCCTGGGTGGCAGCAGTCTGCTTGAAGTTCCTGATTTTTAAGCCTGGACTCGCCTACTACACAAACACGCATACATCACATGGTTATAAACTAATTTTGATAAGGCACACTCCTGCTGGAAAACCAGGAAGTAAAGAAAATAAAAGCACACTACTACACGAACATTCCTCTGCAGTCTACAGGCAATAAGTTCACGATCACTAACATCACCCATGTGCAGGCTCATGCTGAAACAAGTGGTTCTAGTCCTTCCATTGTTCTGACATTGGCATTCCTGGGAAAATGCACCACGAGGTAACCTGTAGATCTGAAAACCAGCTTGCTGCTTTTCCTCCGATGAGCAGTCTTCAGACACATCAGTTTGGCTTGTGCAGACACAAAGGCGACAGCAAGAACATACAGCTGTGGGAGACCTGAGACAGAGTGGGTAAGAGGCAAAGTGCTCCCTCCAGCAGTAAACCACACTCAGGTTATGGTTCTGCACCCTAGTTAAGTTGATCTAAAACCCTACTGGTTCCTGAGAAGATAGGCAGTGGCTATTACAAGTCAAAACCACGACCGACTTTTTTTATTTTAAAGAAAGAATTCTTTGGAAACTTTTTGAAACACCAATACATAGTCTGCAAACAAACTGAAGTTTGGCAGTAACTTGATTTGGTATCACAGGTCCTTTTGCTCCCACTCTATATCTGAAGAGTTTATAAACTACTGAACACTGGTATCTTCAGCTTGTGACTTGTATCATCACACTGCTTTCCTTGCCATGGGACCAAAACATTCTGTAGGTATGCCCATAGAAGACTTCAGCATGTTAAGTTTGGCCCTGGACAACAGAAAGTAAAAGGACAGACCACCTAAATAGTTTTAGTCAATGGGAAAACAGCATTGAACAAAGTTACCACATATTCTAAGTGCAGCTTTTTATTAACATTTATTTTGCATGCTTCACTAGTGTTTAGGTAGGACTTCCTACCTCACTGAGAAGGCAAGTAAAATGAAAACAACAAGATCTAATATGATTTCACCCAAACATCATGCAGCCAGTGAACAATACAAATAGTCTGTATTCACAAATATCCTTGCATAAATAATCAGCAAGTCACACTGTAAAGATTATTTTTCCTCCTCACATCACAACCACAGGAAAGCAAGCAGAAACCAGCATTTCACAAAGCAAAGAACTGAAGAACAAGACTCATAATCAGATGATAGCCAAATTATGAGGCTACCTTCTGTTTTCGCCTGTGTAACACTAATGCGCAGTTACTACAGACACAGTTCAACCTGAACTACTTCCTAAGAGCAACTGTGTATCACACAGGCTTCCTGCCTGATAAGGGTAGAACAATTCAGAACTGCTCTGATGGACGTCATGAAGGGCAAAAGACAAAGCTATGATTTATTTTCCAACATTCAGAACGCCCATCCTTGTGGTGCAATTCCATACTCAGTCTTTTTTTATTTTTTAAGTCAATATTAAATCATTCAGCTTTTTTTAAAATACACCTCTGAATTCTTCCCTTAAAAAAAAAAAAGGTTTCACACCCATCTATATAAAATAATGACTCCCCCTCACAAATTGCTTCACACGCTTACTCCTGGGGCTTGAGCTCCTTTCTTGTACACGCTCTCTACTAGCATTTCAGTGCATAGTAATTCCCATGCAATGCGTAAGGGTGGCTTTTCTTCCCCTCCTTCCACAAGAAAGCGTTCTCTTATGACCAAGCAATTCTTATACCAGGTATTTGATTTCTTCCCTCAGCATCTTTAAGATTCTTCTGCACACTAACACACTGGAAATCTCATCTTGTTTTTAAGCTTCCAACATTTCAAGTAAGTCTAAGATTGCAGGTGTGAAGAAACTTGCGACATGAGAACACTCAAATTCAGAAACATTCCAGAACAGATTAACATTCAACTTACTACCAACTATTCCACTACCTACTGTATCACATTAAAGGTCTGCTGGCATACTTTGGATAATTCCTCCTGATTTTCTGTCAAGTATCACTATTCACACGACACAATATACATATACCCAAACAGTTTCAGTAATGTGGTGAGAGTTTTCCCACTAACAGACGGCATGATCAGCATCTGTTGCCCTGTACTGATGCACTACAGGGCGTAAATGGGAAACTGCAGAGAACAGCAGCCGCCATGCCTGGTAAGGCACAAAACTGACCTAACGCAGTATCCAGTCTCAGGATGGGAAGCAGCGGGTATATAGGGGCATTAACAGAGAAAGTACATCTCCTCGATACCTTCCCTGCTTCCAAGGTTTGCTGCAACTTAAGGGACTTCCTGAACTACAGACAGTATCTTTCTGCATAGCGCCTCTCTAGAGATCTATGGAATTATCTAATCACTTTTTGAAAGCATCAAACCTTTTCCCCATTCATACCCATGGTGATAATTAACTAAAAATTCCATGAAAAAATTCCTTTTGCTGTAAACCTGCTGTCTGACCAACTAATGGATACTAAACAAAATTCTTATACCATGAGAAAGGAAGTACTCATCACCTATTAACTGATTTTATGCCACCTATGATTTTACAGCCTTTAATTGTATCTACCATTCAGCCACCTCCCTTTTCAGGCAGCAGAGTCCTACTCTAATCTCTTCCTGTACTGAGCCACTGTACAACATTGCACAATTCCTTCATATGACTCTGCACCTCTCTGAATTCCCTGGTGGTTTTGGTTTTTTTTTTTCCCATCAAAAACAAAGAGTAGACCTGTAAAAAGTACTCAAGCAACGGGTGCACCATGAGTCCACATAAAAGAGACGGGTTTTTATTTTGCACTTAGAATGTTAAAAATGTTTGAAGTCACTTTGCCTGTTTGGCTACTGTTGAGCTGACACTTTTTATAAAGACCCTACAGATAGCTCTAAGACCTCTGACTTGAGTGACAACTTATTTAAAGCCTTTCACTGTGCATTTATCTTTACAGCAATTTCTTTCCAGCATAGGCATTGCTTTGCATTTACTGACAATTAATTTGTTTTACCACCTTACTGCATTCTTCCTTAGTATCACAATATCCTTTCACAGCTTTAGGATGAAACTGTCACCTCACTATTCCCTCTTCTTCAAATCGCTTTATGAACATGCCTAACGGCACAGTTTCGCAGAGTGCCTCTCAATAACCACTTCCTATTACAAAATCAGACAGATTTTCCATCATTGTCTGGTCACTTTTGTTTCCTCCTTAGCTAGCTATTAATTCACAGTAAGACCTCCCTTGAAAAACTGTGCTACAACACAATAAAAGCTTTTGGTTAAAGGCTCTGTGAAGATTTCTGAAAAATCCAACTATTTTGTAATGCAGACAACCTTTATACATTTACTGAGAACTTGTCAAGAACCACACAGTTCCCAGGTCCTTGGCATCACTCAAACCATCACCTATTCTCGTTGTAAATGAAGTATTGATTAAGAGTGACATACCAGATTTACAAGTTGAACAATGCTGTGTTCCTTCAGAGATACTGGTGAATTTCCCTTTCTATTGGCAATTTACTACTAATTTTACCTACCTGTTCCAAGAGTTCTTCTTGTGACGTTTCAGTTTGGGAGTATTCCTCACAGATTTCAACATGAGAATCTCAGTTCTTCCACATAAAGCACTGCTGTAAACAATGATAATTTTTCTCTTTTTTTTCCCCTATTAATCTGTTGGGTTTGGGGTTGTTGTTTGGTTTTGTTTTTTTGTTTGTTTGTTTGTTTGGGGGTGGTGGTGGTTTTTTGTTTTCTTTTTTTTTTTCCTTTTTTTTTTTTTTTTTTTTACACATTTGGTTATCTGTCAGACTTCTAGCGTATCTCTCTGCCATGTATCACATTCCTATACCAACAAAACAGAGTCCTATCCCAGGCACATGGTCTTTAGGTGTCACAAGAATATTTAAGAAGGAAAAAATTAATGCATCCCATCCACGCTGAGGTACTGAGAAAAAGAATTATGAACACCGATTGAGAAGAATAGAGACAGGAAAAAAGATAAAGAAGTTTGCTTAGGAACATAACAAAAAAATCCTTCAAAAAATATTAAGCAGTCTCTTTTTCACTCGATTTCTCAGAAACTGTGGCACATCTGAAAGACAGTCAGACACGCCTTCCACATAACCACCAGCAAATCAGTTCTCCTAGACCAGCTCATTGTCTCAGTTCCCACCTATACATCACACATACAGACTGCCCTGGGATTCTGCAGGCACAATAGCTTAAATGCCTCCGTTGCTGCAGCATTATCCCAAGCAGCAGCAAGGTGAAACAAACATGGCCAGTTTTGCTACAACCCACAGAATGGCTTCCTACTACTCCTGCTAGAGGCATGTGCAGAACACACACACCTGAAGAGCCATGTGTAGCCTACAACAACTTTAATTGCAGCTCTTAGATCACTGACTACATCAGGTGACAAGCATCAAGATGGTAATGACAGACACAAGGTCTATTGAGTGAATAACTACAAAAGTGGGAGAAGCCAAGTCAGCTGGGGTAGATTATTACCACTTAATTAAAAAAACACAGCTGCACATGCAGCTCAAACATCTGAATGAAGGATCTGGGGATGTCCGAGCACCTGTGTTTCATGTCCTGCCTGTTAGTCTCTCCCAGAGCTCTAAGACTAGCAGCATGTGTTCCTTGGTCATCAGGCAAAGATCCATAGCTTGTAGGGGTCAGGAAAGCTAATAACCCTACACCCAAGCCATCCAAGCTAACAAACCAGGTATCTCAACACTTGATAAAGTCACTCAGAACCTCAGTTTCACTCTCACCCCTCAAGAAAATTCCTTTAGCTTTTTGAGGTCCACATATTTTCACACTCAGAAAGGCATTCACATCACTTCCTGGACAATCCCGTGTTCCTCCAGATGACTCCTCTCCAGGGGCAGGCCGTAACTTAACCAGTAAGCTCTCAGTGCCATGATTTGAAATAGCATGATTGCAGGCCAGAAGCATGCATTTTGCAGACATGGTGAAAAAACAGGCAAAAGAGGTGATTGAAAACATTAATTCACACAAGACAGCGACCACTTCACATGATGTAGTTCAAACCAGTATGTGCTTGCAGATGTACAGCCAAAGAAAAAAAACCACACTGCTAACCGAAAGAAGACAGCACCGGCTCCACTTTTCTTCTTCCTTTCTAGTGGCTATGCACATAAGAAGTGCCCTGCCCTTAGTTAAATCAGCTCTCAGCATTACTTGTGTATTAATTTTCTAGGATTCTGATAGATTGCAGAACAACATGAAACAAACATTTTTCCACACACATGCTGCCAAGCAATCCACAAGTAGAGACTAGACTCATTGAGCGCAATGACAAGCTGTAATAGCAAGACGGACACAAGGTCTCATGTCCTCCATGGATACAGAGCTGTCACTCTAAGAAGCCACAGCATAGTAAAAGGCACAAAGAATGGAAAGGGCTCCAGCAAGCCCTAGAAGACGATTTATTGGCAAATATTTATGATTTTCCTCATTGTATAAACAAAGTATGGACAATACACAGTGTAACCATAGCATGGCTCTGCCAAGGCAGTCAAACAGTTATGGTATCAAAATCTTACTGGGACTTGATACACAACCACACACACTTATATACATCAATAAAACAGATTAATAACAAGAATTGAACCAAAAAGAATACTGGAGAATTACAAAAGCAAAGTATAATTAGGAACAAACAATTTAGAGCTCGCAATAATTAAAACACTTAGGTGATCATCTAATTTTGACTATATAATCTGTCTTGAAATGAGGCAATCTTGCAATTCGCACTGTGTGTGAAAGATTAAGAAAAGTCAGCTTCAGATGAAAACTACAAAACTACTGAATAGCAAACTGCCATGAAAAATTAAATTTTACAGACTTCTCTATATTAGAGAAATGCATTTTACTGTGCAAGATGACTAACAGAGAGAGAACCACCATATCATCTAGTAATAACAGACCTGAAGTTTAAATTTCACTGGCTAAATGCTGCTTATAACTTCCTTCAAAGTAGCAAGTCTTGTTCTTCAGGACCAGTTAACATTTTTCACCAGTACAGGCATATGTTTTTATTTTTTGCACATTACCATAAATGACAAGGCGATTTTCAAAAGTAGTTACCTCTTTCCTCATTTTGTTTACGGCAGCAGTTTCTCCATGCCATTTCTTTGCAAACTACAAGCTCTAGAAATCAGGGATGATCCTCGACTACCTGGAAAGAGCCTACCAGTTAATATTTACTGGTAGGAGTAAAGGCAAAATTCTTCTACCTCATCAAATCCGCTTCCCCTTCTCATTTTGAAGGCCTTGCTTGTTAAGAGTAGCCTACTACCAGGACCAAAGCTTCTGAAAGAGTTTGATACTCTTTTTGTAACCTTACACTTTGACAGAAAGATACCTCAGATTAGTTCCAATGGTATAGGTGGCTGGTGTCTAAGTTCCTTTAAAAAAAAAAAAAAAAAAGAATTCCAGCTTTTTTCCTAGTCTCTGGATTGCATGAAAGGTGTTAGCTCAGTAATTCTCCTACCGCTGCTATTCATTAATTCTTCCCTTGAACCAATAGGAAAAGGTATTCTTTCTTTATGCAACTCACTCCTAGTAAACTACCCAGAAGTGAAAAAAAACTATCAAGAAAACAAATATTGTACTATATTGAAACACCCTGCTTTCATCTAAGTTATGCTTCTAAATCACTACTTTCTCACCTTTTACAGTCTTTTACTAGTTAAGCTTGTCATATTTCAAACTTAGAGATTTCATTCAATACACTGTTACGCCCAAAATATTTAAGTATAGAACCTTACCAGAAGTCCCTCTTAGAAAACAATCAAATATGATTGTTCACCAAATAACCTTTTGTATTTACAAGAAGCAACTTAATATTGCTAAAACCCACACGTAAAATGCTTAAGTTTTACTTCAGCCAAGCTATATTTCTCCCTCAGGAATTGCAGTCTAAAGACTAAAGAACTTACTAGCTTTAAACGTGCAATTGACTTGAGATCCTTTCCTTTGGAAACTATTCAGAAAGGTTAGCTTATGTCAAAAAAAAACACCAACACCCACCCCACACCCCAAAACAAACCAAAAAACCCCAAACCACTCTTTCAATATATTAACGAAATAAATTAAAAAAAAGTTGCTGAACGACTGGTTTAGGACAAATTACTACGTGATCGGACATGTTTTAAAACTCCATTATTATTTAGCCTTAAATTTTGGAAACATTAAGACATAAACCCCATCAAAGCTCATGGAATTATTCACAGAAGGGCTTTACTGTTTGGGAAAATTGTCTGACTTTTCAATTCAAGATACACACCCAGTTATAGCTTTTCCTGTAAATAGTATTTCTGAGCTTGGTTCATCTTAGAAAGCAACACAAGACTGAAGAAGCTTACATTTTCAAACATCTGAAACACACAACTTAAGTTGCTCCACCCCAACACATACGTAAGTAATCACATTCCTCAAGCAAGAACAGCTTTTGGGAAGTTACATAATTAAAGCCTGACCCAACTCCCAACTGAAATCGGTAGCACAACTCCCCTGCTTGCTTCAGTATAACTGATCCAAGCCTCCTGTACACAAAAGCAGAAGATACACCTGGACTACATGGAAGGAGTAACTGCCATGGTTAACTACAAGGTATTGATATCCTCAACTCCATACCACTATCAGTGGGCCTTCACACTTCTATCAGATACTTGGGGGGAAAAAAAGACATATTTGCAGGAAAAACAGAAATACACACTGCAAATAGAAATGAAGCTGTGAACAAAAAAGCAGTGGTATTGGTACATGGTTTAGCACTATCAATATTTATACAGAAAACAGTAAACACCTAAGCAAGGAGCACCACCATCACCAACAAGGGCAAAGAAGGGCAAAGGTCAACACAAAAGAGTTGAGCAAAAAAGCAACCACCCATAGAACATTCCAAGTGGAAAAACAATCTCTCATGAGAAGAAGCTAGTTAAGACAACAGAGAACTAGAAAGTAGACAGTAGCATCACAAAACCAAAAAGAAGTTAAGGCAGCAGGGGGCTTCAAAATACAGTATGATAAGAAAAGGCACCAATGTTACATCCTGCGTTATACAAAGGCATTGTGAGGGGGGAAGAGGTTAAGTAAAGGAAAAAAATGTCCCAAACTAAGAGCTAAAAAAAATAGTCTCAGAAGCAGCAACGACCCCATTTCCAGTTACATTCATAAAATAAGAAATGTAGCACAAGACTATTCAAGATGCAAGCCACCAAACTGCTCAAGCTGAGAGGACAAGAGACAGGACAGTGACCAGGAGTGTTACACTGTTCTTGAAGACCTTCAGTTTGAACAGGTCCCACAAGCCTGTGGAACTGAATGCAGCCCTACATCTGTTTACTTCCTGTGGCTACAGCCCAACAACAAAAGTCAGTGAGACCAGGTAAGCGCTTTTGATGAGGTTCCCGTTGCTGCATAACAACACATACATGCCGAAGCAAACAACTCCTGAACTGGCTTCAACAGCCATTACAAATATTAACCTCAACACCTGCCAAAGAAAATAAATATTTCCCTTTTTTTTTTTTTTTTAGAAGTTAACAAATGAAGCATCAGAAGAAGAGTTAGCACACCCACATAGCAGATCAGCATGACAAATGAGATCAGAATACCAGATTTGCTGGCTTCTGGATCTACACTTCAATCACTACTAACCTACATTACCTTTGTATTTCTCACCTGCTTCTAGTTTCCTAACTATTTTGGAACTGTAAGGTCATCTCATTATTTTACTTTCCGTTCACTTTCCTGCAGAGTTAAAATTAAAAAAAAAAAAATAAAAAAAATCAGCTACTGCTTCGTGACAAAAACCTTTCTTTAGTTTGGTTGATGCCAGACGAAAGACAAGACGTCACATTTTTACATTCATTAATATAAACTTTACAGTATACCAGGTAACTTCAGCTCTGCCCTAGGAAGTTCTAAGATTAGATTTTACCTACTGCATCTCTGTCGAACAGCAGATAAAGGCTAATACTACTACTTGTGCTATTAGCAGATTCACTTGTACTCACGTTACCCTAACTCTGTTTTTCAAGTTAGAGCCTCATCATATTTTCACTTTTTAATGCCAAAACTCTCATCCAATGAAGAAATACTGCTATCAAGGCAGCCCAGATCCTTTTTCTCAAATAATAGCTGAGTATCATCTAGAATAAATTAACATCATTTTCCATCAGAAGAGTTTGCCCTGTTATTGAAAAATACAAAGAAATCAAACAGCCCATCTCCTGAACTTATATACATTGCCAACTCAAAAATAAAAAAAAGTATACACACTAAAGAGGCACAAGAAGCTTTACTGAATGAGTGCCATCAATTTTAGAAGCGGTTAAGATTTTTATGAGCCCTTACACTTTAAAAGGTGACTTTCCAAATCTGAACTGCAATAACCAGTGCAGTCTGTCTGCATGCCTAAGAACAGGCAACTTCAGTTCCTTCGCCGCTGTTCACAGCCTTTTTACACAATCGCCTGACAAACTTACTGACCTCATTTTAGTTTACAATTATGCCATTGCAAAACTCCGCAGACAAACGAGCTATCAAGAAACATTTTTGTATCCCTTATTCTCTCACTGGTTGTATCCCTTATTCTCTCACTGGGACACTGCAACAAAGGTACTGCATGAACCCTTCATTCCTATCATACCACCTTTAGGAAAAAAAAAAAGAAAAGAAAAAAGAGAGAATGCTTTTTTATTGAAGAAGGAGGAAATCTGAAAGTTATCTTACACACTAGAGACAGAAAAGCAAGATCCCTTCACAAAACAATTACCCCAGACTTACTTTCCCCTTCTCAGCTCACAGGAATTTAAATACCTTCCCCGCCTTTTCCCACCATGGAAGAAATGAGGGATTCACACTAAAACCCTCAGAAAAAGACAAAAAAAAAAATTACTGCCTTCATTGCGCTCTCAGGTAGCCAGAAAGTTTTCGAATCCTGTGCCAAATACCAGAGCGCACATGAGCAGGCAAAAGCAGGGATAGGGCAATAGAACAGGACATGCAAATAAACAAAGGAAAAAATAACAAGTATAGTTTAGAAAAGGGGTGGAGGGAACCGGCACAGAAAAACCAGCTGTGCACTGTCACACAGAAGCAGAATGGGAAAAAGAGTAAGAGAAAAGTTAACACCACAAAAATCTCTGCCATTTTAAATGTAAGATGCTAGCGGTACTATGCAGGGGAAAATACGCAGATGTATTACTTTAAGCCAGTATGGGTCAAACACACCTTCTGGTCATGCACGTGAAGCGTCACCCTTCCAAAGGCGTTCCACTGGGATTCCATGCTGTTCCATTGACATTTCAAGCACCAGAAACTATAATATGCCACTAAACGTTTTTAAGCATCATTTACAGCGTAACAGACCACGCAACTGTTCCGGCCGCAAACTTCACGAACACTGCTTACTATAGAAAACCCTCATGGTTGGTCTTACACCTTGTGCGAGGGAAAGAAGAGGACTCGCCCAGCGCCGACGAAGGGACCCGCAGCTGCCCCCACGGAGCGCGCCGCCGGCAGAGCCCCCGCGCAGCGCACTGCAGCTGCCTCCGGCCAGCCATC
>JAVJGI010000036.1:23267585-23288874 GCA_035590275.1 Ibycter americanus | reverse complement strand
CGGGGCTCGCCCAGGCCTCGGGCGAGGGCCCCGAGTGGACCCGGACAGCGGGGCCGGGCCCTGCGGCTCTGCGCTACGGCCCTGGCGAGGCCACGGAAGCAGTGGCCGGGCTGACGGTGGACCAGTATGGGATGCTCTACAAAGTGGCAGTGCCACCCGCCACCTTTTCGCCCACAGGTCTGCACCCCGTGGTGAACGTGAGCCCCCTGCCCCCTGCCTTCAATGTGACCTCGCCAATAATCCAGCACCCAGGGGTACCCTACCCCCCCATCCACTACGCGCAGATCCCTCCAACGTCCCTACAGTTCATCGGCTCGCATTACACGGTGCCCTATGCTGTCCCTCCTGGCTTCCTGCCTAGTCCTCTCCTGTCTCCTTCCACCAACCTCACCGCCTCTCATGTCCCCCACTTTGTGCCATATGCCTCTCTCTTCACGGAAGAAGCCGCTCCTTCCCCCCAGACTACCTCTCCTACCCACAGCTTCAACAAATCTGCTTCTGCGATCTCTCCTTCTGGCCAGATGCAGCACCATGCTGGGACCCAGCCGTTAGATATTGCACCAGGTAGAATTCCTGTTTATTATCAGATGTCCCGCCTCCCACCAGGGTATTCTGCATATGAGACACCTACAGCGGGCAGAAGCCCAGAGTCTCCTCAGCAAGACAGTCAGCTGAGTTCAGAGGTAGCTGCTGCCAATGGTGGACAGAGACATCTGGAGCATAATGCGGTGAGGAGGACCAGTGAGGCTGTGGACTCTGCCAGCAGTAAAGCTGAAGACTGTCTGCCAGGGGCTGTAGCGGGATGTGTGGTCGATGGACAGTTCCTTTCAGGTTACCAGACGTTGGGAACAGAGGTCTCTGTGCCAGCTCACAGAAGCACCCCGGACACCGATCTGGAGGTTCAGAGGGTGGTGGGGGTGTTGGCATCTCAGGATTATCATATTCTGGCAGCCCAGAGGAAAGATGACCCGAGCCCTTTAAACCTTTGCCATAATATCTCTGATCAGCAGGGGGAGTCGAAGGACGCGCTGAGGAGCCAAGTGGAAAGGGCTGCTGCTGCCGAGAAAAGCCAGTCCAGGAGTCCGTATGTAATGTCCCCTGAAGAGCCGGTTAGACAAAGACAATTAACCAAAGGAATGGTGATAGCCAACGGCAAGCCAGTCCTGGTTCCCGTTGGATCCGAGCCCATCAGGTCTTCCACTTCAGAAACCCTGGTGAGGCGGAGCCCGGATGTACAGGCTCGAGGAAGCGCACTTGAAAAGGACCTGGCCCAGCTGCAGCCACCCAGCTCCTCACACTTGCCCTCTCACTTCATGAAAGGAGCCATCATCCAGCTGGCTACAGGAGAGCTGAAGCGGGTGGAGGACCTGCAGACTCAAGACTTTGTTCGCAGTGCAGAGGTGAGCGGGGGCCTGAAGATCGACTCCAGCACCGTGGTGGATATTCAGGAAAGCCAGTGGCCCGGGCTTGTCACACTGCATTTTGTGGTTGGGGAGCAACAAAGTAAAGTGAGCATTGATGTGCCCCCAGAGCATCCCTTCTTTGTGTATGGCCAGGGCTGGTCCTCCTGTAGCCCAGGGCGGACTGCTCAGCTCTTTGCTTTGCCCTGTCACAGGCTGCAAGTGGGTGATGTCTGTATATCAATCAGTTTACAGAGCATGAACGGCAGCTCCGCTTCTCAGGCTAACTACCCTCTCACAGATCAGTTGCTATCTACTAGGGAGAGATCTGAAAGAACAGCTCAGGGGTCGAGAGAACCGTCTGACAGAGCTGCTGAAAGGAAGAGCCACACAGATAGGGACAGTGCAGCCCAGAGCTCTCCTGCAGAACCCTCTCAGCCTGAGACTGGCAGTCAGCACAGCTGGACAGCCCCAGGCTTCCAAAGATACAGCATGCAGGCAGAGGAGCCTCGGCCCTCTCTGCTCCGTCCCTCTTTCATTCCCCAGGAGGTCAAGCTGTCTATCGAAGGGCGTTCAAATGCAGGGAAGTGATCCCTTTGAGGCTGTGAGCTAGGGCATCCCCTGTAGGTGAGCCTCACCATCAGGTGGAGAAATTGCACAGACTTTGTGACAGGTTCACCAGCAAGGCTGCTTTCTGCCCTGCAGGACTGGGTTTATTCCAGTTCAGTGGCTGACCAGTTCCTCTTGGGGAACCAAGAGGGCTCCAGTGCCTCAGGGAGCAGCAACAGGCTAGCTGGGGTAGAGAACAGGGATGTGCTCATGAGCTTGCGATGAGAGCATTCCAGAGGTTGGA
The DNA here is from genome assembly GCA_035590275.1 of Ibycter americanus. Lineage (NCBI taxonomy): Eukaryota > Metazoa > Chordata > Aves > Falconiformes > Falconidae > Ibycter > Ibycter americanus. Next base: position 23,286,621 of record JAVJGI010000036.1, on the reverse strand, counting down.
GGCTAGGGCTTTCTCGCACCTCCCTGAATAACTTGATTCCCTGCAGGGCAGGGTCTAAGCATTCAGGATAGGTTGGGAGATGAGGAGGGCAGACACGGCTTAAAGTAGCAGATAAAATTGCTGAAGATTTTATTCCTCCTTTCTCATGATGGGGAGAGATGTGTCCCCACTGGAGTTAGGGGGCTCTACTCCCGGTATCCCTTTTCTTCACACGTGCACTTTAAAAGGACCGTTCACCAATGGAGCTCTTGAGGGTGGGATGGAGATGCTTCTCTGGTGGTTCTGTTTAATGTCTCTTCCACTGAATCCAACTGCTCTTTCTTCTTGCATAGAATGTACAGATTTGAATGAATCACAGAAATTCAAGAGGAAGGACCAAAAGGATGGGTTTGGGTGTAGGTGAACAGAGAACTCGAGCACTTGGGATGGGACACGAGCTGGGATGGGAGACATCAGTAAAATACATTTAATTATATGCCACCAAATGGAATCTTTCTTCCCATGTTAATAATAATTAAAAAAAAAAAAGGTATCTCTTGGGCTTAGAGCTTTTGCAGAGGCTTAGCCTATGGATGAATGGGGTTGGGGTTTTTCGGTTGGTTTTCAGGCTTTGGTTGTTTTGGTTTTTTTTTAAAGCTGGAGTAAAATATATTCAGCGTTCTCTAAGGAAGGATGGATGACTGTGAGATCACCGAGACTATATTTTGTAACTAAATAAGAAGAAAACTTTCCAGATGGCTAATTCTTCCCTGCAGGCAGTTTCCTGAATAAGCTCTAGACAAGAGACGAGTGTTTGTGCATGTGCAGGCAAGGTACAACGTTTCTGCTAAGTACAGTTCTATGATTAATGTAGGGACTCTAAAATTATCGTGGCATCACAGGGCATTCTGGGGTGGTTTTGTGTTAGTTTTTCTGATGTTTTACTTCGGAGTTCCTCTGTAGAACAGCATGGTAAAATCAAGAGTAGTCTTCTTCATGGTGAGATTTAATACAAATGTATATTAATACCTCGTTATGGTAATAACACTCCATTCAAGTGAAGGCTGTAGTAGTTACACTAATTTGCCCTCTCTGATGGTGTGTTATGACACCAGCTCTAACTGCTTAGCTAGAATAAAGAATAGTCACTATTATGTTGACAATAAGAGTCTTCACTGACTTAACTTCTTGGATTAAGTATTCCTTGCATTAACGTGCCCATCTCTGTGCTAGGACCAGGCTTTTAAGAGAGTCTCTTTTCAGTGTGCAGGTCCCTGCTAGAGTCCTGATGCTGCTCCTGATGTTCAACGTACCATTTTCTGTCTCCCTTCTCTCATCTTCCTGAAGTTCTCTGTCAGGCATGCCTGACGGCTAGGGCACTGCTTCTCCTTCCCTGAATGGCTTGTGTGTCAGCACCTCTCCTCAGCGTAGCCTTCCTTCCGTCAGCTTGCAGCAGTGGTGTCTCAGGGCTGTTCTGCATGCTCTCCGGGAATGTGACCTGTAATTGGTTGGCTTCCGTTGGCTGTGTGATGGAGCAGTGCTCTGCTGGCTATCAGGCAAGTTAGAGAGTCTCCAGAATGTCCCTTCCATCCAGGCTGTCAGTCCTGTTTCCCTAGCACATTGCTAGCCATTTCTGTTGCCTTTGAAATGCCTGCACCAGGACAGTTTCTTTTCAGGCCTTAGGCGAGACATGCGCTACTCATGCCTTCAGTGTTTGTGCCTCACGGGGGTTTCTCCAGAACGAGGATGCTGCCTGTATCACACGTAGCTTCCCCCAGATGACACTGTTTCCAATCTCATCAACTGCATTTGAAATGTATGAAGTCATGGTGATGCTGTCACGTGAAGATTCTGCCTCCTTGCATGCAGCAGCTGTGGGAACAGATGCTGTGCTGTTTTCATGGCACTGTTTGTCTGGGCCCAGGTGCCTCATCACCTTGTGTGTTTCACAGTTGCTATTCATTGTATTCTCCTACGCAAAGACCTCGATTAGTGTCGGTTAGTACTTCATGCTCAGGATATCCAGGGTGTCTGTGGCCAAAGGCAGAAGGCAGAGGAGCCCAGGATCTCTTGCCTGTTTTTCGCATGGTGCATGCAGAGGAATTCAGAGGTGTGGCAGGCAGCTAAGAAAGGGATCTTGCGTACATATGGTGTGTGAGTGTAGAAGGGCTGGTTGCACACACAGAGGGAGTGTCTGACAGCTGAAGGGCGCAGAGCCCCTCACATGCGTCTTTGAACACTGAAGTCTCTTGTCTTTTGGAGAGAGGGTTTGGAGAGCCTGCCTTATCTCATGTGTGTTACTGTTAACTACTACTACATCTCAGTCGCACTGAACAGTGGTCTGAAAGGGCAGACACTGATGTATGAGGCAAGATGCTGTGTGGCTAAAATAGCTTTGTACTGTAGGCAGCTGAAGGGCTGTGAAGGTGCTCACCCTGGTGTTTACCCGGCTGCTGGCCTGGACTTTGGCTCGCTGCGCATCTGTTGAGTGCGCTTCTGAGCTCTGTGGAACAAGCCAGGGTGAATTTGACCTTGGTGCTTCTATCCAGACTGTCAGTCCCACTGTTGTGCATGTTTCAGCTGCCAGCTCTTCTATGGAAGCAATGGTTTGGAGCACACCTTGTGGTGGGGCATTGATATAAAGAATTTGGGCATCTGGGTGCTTGCCCCCCGAGGCGGTGGGTGGGAGGGGGCCACTGGCAGCCCTCTAGCCCGGCTCCGGAGTACTCATTGTCACTGGAATCTGTCCTTCCTGCGTTGGGCTGTGTTGCTTGGCACCCTGCGTTGGTTGCTGTGCTGAGCATTGAGGCTCTCCTGAGATAGGGAGTGTGTGAGACAGGCTCTGCTGTAGGCAGAAAGGCTATGAACGAGCCCACGGAGGAGGCTTTTCTTTCCTAGGTTTACAGGGAAAGGAGGAGATAAAGCCAGGAAGACATTGTGGAATTAGATGGTTATCTGGGCTTTTCTCCTGGCAGAGGTGTGACAGGCTTCTCAAAGAAATATACTGTTTTCCTGCTGCTGCTGTGAAGGGGAGGAGAGCTGTGGTCTGTCCGACCTGGAGGAGGAGGCCTCCTAGCCTTGGTTTTATCCAGCTCACACTCTGTGGCAAGCGTCGGTAGGATGCAGTAATGGGTGTCTGTAGCCATCTGTCCCATCTCATGAAACATTCCTCAGGTCAGCTGCCCAGCAGAGGCCTGGCCTGTTTCTAGGTTATGCGTACACTTGCTCCAGGAACGTGAGACTTGGTCCAAGCGATGAGTGCTCATCACTACCAGACTATGCAGAGGAAGCTCTGTCTGGAAAGAAGGAAAGCTGCAGAGGCCCCTCTGCCTCCCCTTTCCAGCAGGTGCGCAAGTATAATGCACTTTTCACATTAAGTGTCCCACCCCTGCCCCCTGTCCCCACCCCACACTTGAAGTCACTTTCCCCCGTAGAGAACTAACAATCCTTGTTACTCAGAAAATATTGTAAAAGAAACTACAGCAGCTTGAGTAGCCCAAATGCTAGTTCCTGCCTGCAGCAGTACATGTGCCTTTCCCTAGCATCGCTCACAACTGCTCTTTGTCTTTCAGGCTGTCCTAGGGCCTGAAACTTTGCAGAAGCTGCTAAGATGGCTACGAATGCACATTCTGTACAGAGTTTGGCCCAGGGAGTGTTCCACGTATGGCTTAAAATGCTGATGGTCAAGGCCCTTCCACGGTCTTCACATCTGTCCATGGAGGACAGGACTTGCCCCTAAGGTCCTTCTAGGCTGCTGCCACCCCACCCTGCAAACGCACCCATGCACATTCTAGTTGTTTTCCGCTTTCATGGCACCTTAGCGCCAGGGGAGGGTCTGCCCATGCAAAGCAGAGAAACAGACATGTCGCACTGGGGGAACTGGCTGGGCTGCCCTGAGGCAAGGAGGTCTTTGTAGATAAGTGCTGATCCCTCAACTATAATCCCAGTTATGTAATGGCTGTATTAACATGTAACCGACCGCATTGTATCTAAAGCCTTAGAACTAGTCAGGTGCTCCCCTCCGACCTTGTTCCTGCCCCTTTCCTCCTACCTGATCTTTAACAAAGCATTAATAATTCTAAGGATAATCTCTATTTTGTTGTGCTTTTTTTGTAACTGTTTTAAATAAATCAATTTGTACTGTATATTTGTACTTTTGGTGAGATCCTTTTTCCTGTTTTACCATTTTAAGTCTGTACTTGGCTACACACAGATTGTATTTTTATTGTTAATGCTCTTATGAATATTGCATTTAACTTGTTGACTCTGTAAACACAGTATATATCTATATATCTATATATCTATATATAAACCAATAGCTTTTCCTTTGGTGTTTGAGACTTTTTGCTCATCTGTATTATCAGTGATAATTAGGATGTGGCTTCTCTGCTCTTGCACAGAGTGATCTGGAGACTTGTGCCAAGGACAAGGTAAAGGCTGTCTGACAGATGGATTGTAAGCCATAATTCTGTGTTCAAGTGCTTTTGCTGTTATGTCATCTTTCCTGAACCCCTTGGAATAACGGTCAGGTACCAGTGACACTGCAGGGAAAATTTTGGCTGCCGATGGCAGAGTGAAGCTACATCTCTGCTGGCCAAGCAAAACACACAAGACGGAGCAATAGCAAATACTGCAGGACGCAGACTCTATACTGGTTTGAGTATGAAAATGGACAGAGGCAAGAATAAAATTGAGAGATCAGTTCAGAGAGCAAAGGAGGATACAAGCATGGGAACCTAGAACTGAACAGATCCTTTCCAGATCTGTCTGGTGCCTTTTCCCACCGTGAGAGAGGCCAGGATGGCTCCTGGATGTCAGTTCTGTGTGATGAATGAGATGTTAAAGCAGCTTCTGTAAGGTGAGGAAACAAGATGTTACAGTGCCATGTGGAGGAAATTGTAGCATTGAAAAGATTAAATGCTTTTTGAGCAAGTGTCCACAAGGCTGTCTTTAATGTTAGTTTTTTTTGAAAAAAAAAAAAAAAAAAAAAAAGCAACATTATGCACTTTGAAGGCAATTATTGTAAGCATTAATTAGGGCTTTAAGGGACTTAAATCAAAAGCGTTTCAAACTGAAAAAAGAGGGGAAAATCAGGTTTGTATGTAGTCTGGCCAAAAGGTTTTGCTTCTTGTTTTAACTTTACTCTTCTGATCTCAAGTAGGGGTCTTGTGGTCACCCCTTCTGACTTAATGCAGAGAAACAGCCATCAGAGAGAAGGTAGTAGCTCCCCCTGTATTTAGACCACCATGTAACTGTACTGCAGACCTTAACTGGAAATGCTCTGGAAGCAGTGGGGGTCTTCAGGCCACAAAACATAGATGTGTGGCACACCAGTGTTTGGTGGGCTGGCATTTGGAAATCACAAAGCTACCGCATGCGGTTTTAGATGCTCATCTTGAAGAAACAGAATAATGGAGAGTGTACCACCGCTTTGCCTCTCCATGAGTCCTTCTGTGCTAATGTTTAAATGTGTCTAGATTTCATTTCCATAGTTGCATAGTTTCATAACGATTTATAATAGCAGTGGGGACCTTTTCATACAGGTACAGACTACAATCACATTTTGCCTTGGCTACCTTTTGAACAAACTGAAGAAGGCTTAAATTCCCTACCGCCTGGCAGGTTTTTCCAGATGCAGTTATTGTAGCTTTCCGTGGCTCCTCCCCAGCTCACCCCTTTTCCACATTCCTCGCGCTGATTTTGCTGCTGGAGTATGGAAGCAAAAGCAACTTTCTTTCCTGGTGTGGCCTCACCAGTGCTGAATGAAGGGAAAAGCAAACCCATACAGCACTGGAGAACTGACCTACCCTTATTGTTTACCATTCAATGAGCTCTTTCACTTGCAAACCTGAAATGCTGTTTAAGTGAAAATTAACTTGTGAATAAACCAGCAAACTTGTTTGCTGTTTGCTTACCTCAGTCAGCCTTTCTGTTAGTGTTTATGTGGGGTATCTTAGAACAGGAACTCAGTTTCCACTTAGTTTTCCCATGGATGCTGCTGCAAATAAGCACATAATGATAGTGTTAAGAGAAAGGGTGTGCATAGCCATTTCCAAGGAGACAACATCCTCCTTTGCTTCTTTTTTCTGGGCACAAACTGCGAGGGATTTACTCCTGGAGGAGTTGTGGGCTATCAAAGTCCTCAGCTCCATAATTCATGCTGCAGTAAACAAGATCCCTTTTTAGTGAGGTAGGCTTTCACCTGCAGCGGAACTGCAGCAGCCCAAACCCATCTATAGGGAAAGGGTCCAAGAATAGGACAAAGCACACCAGGTAAAGAAGGGGACTAAATAAATGTGAGCATTAATTTATTTTCTCTCTGTTCACAGGCTGTGACTTGGCCCCCAGAGCAGTCTGTATCCTCAGAATCTGCTCCCACCAGAGCTACTTTGGCAGACATCTCTCAGCTCCGTTATCCTCCTATTTCCAGGAGAAAACCAGAACCATCTGTCAGGGAGAGTCAGCCAGGGACCCACAGCAGCCTCCTGAGCGTCGAAGGCTGCTAGTGCACCTGTGGCAGGTGCAGCAGAGGTGGCACAGTCCTCGGCTGTAGCTTAATGCAGCGCACTGTTGCTCTGCTCCTCAAAGGTCATTTTGCCCAGCAGCTGGCTCTCCAGCTCCACATTGCTCACTGGCAGCTGGAAAAAGTTCATTTCAGCTGCCAAAGCGGCCATGGCAGAGGGGTCCTGGCCAAACTGTGCCCGGAGCATCATGTCCATTTTCTCCAGGCGCCGCTTGAGCCTCTTGGCCTCACGCTCCCGGATGAGCCGGGCCTGTCGTTTCTCTGGGGTCTCATTTGCACGTTTCAGTCGCATGGCTTCCCGGTCTCTCTGCAGCCGCCGCGCCCGCTGCTCATCTGTCTCTTGCATGCGCTGCAGGCGCTTAGCTTCTCGATCCCGCATACGCCTCACTTCCCGCTCTTCAGGTGTCTCATTGTCCCGCCGGCTCTTCTTGGCCGTACGCTCCCGCTCCAGGCGCTGCAGCCGCACTTCCAAGGGCTCATTCTGCCGACGAAGTGCCCACTTTCGCATGCCAGGTGTCTGTGCCTCCAGCAGCTTACGATAAGCAGCACAGTTGTTGCACACTAGGAGGATGCCTGCAGGATACACAGGGGTGTGAAAGGCAATGTCTTTCCCCTCAACACTGGAGGGGCCCTCGCTCTGTGGTGCCGGCAGGCGATCTGCACTGAGCACCTCTGGCAGCTTCTCACTGGAAAGCAGAAAGAGCAGAAAGTCAGAGACTTGGTGCTGATGGGTGAGTCCCCATCTCAGACTGCCCAGGGGGCTGCAGTGAACAGTGCCCCTACTACAGCCCATAACAGAGGCCTCTGCTAAACCATTCTTGCCCACAGACATGTCTGAATATCTAAAATGAAGCAACACCATATGCAGGGGTAGGAAGCGGGTTAGCCCAGAGCAGTATCTGGGTTGGAAGAGCACAAGAGCAGTGATTAGCCAGCAAGCTGCTCCTCCCCATCATCTCTGGATTTCTCCCTTCAGCCCTGTTCCACTGGTCAGTAGATAATCCTCCACCAGGCAGGACACAAACAAGGAACGTTTTGGTTTCTGCCTGTAGTTCCACTCTGGAAATGATGAACCCATCTGGGCAGTACAGACCTACTCTGACGGGTTGCTAGGCAAGGGAAGCAGTTGATTGTCCTCCAGTGACTGGAGACCTCAGTGCTTCCTGCACAGCTCTAGTTCTTCACAGAACTAAGGAACACCCTTTTAGCAGAACAGCCCTTGGAGGTCTTGGCAGGTAATGCAGAGCTGCAGGCAGGAAGGGATCAAGGGAATTTCACTCACTGGGGGTGTTCACAGCTCTCCTACAGGCCTCAGTGGGTCCAGAGCCACAACTTCTGTGTCATTCAAGGCAACCCACCTAATCTTTAATGTGGGTACCCTAGCCCACTCACCAGCCAGGGCAACCCTGACCTGTTGAATGTGGCGTGGCTGGTGAAGCGTGCTCCACACACTGCACAGTTTGACAGCTGGTCCTCTGAGTGGATCAGGAGATGTCGCCCAAGGGATCCTGGTGAGCTGAGGGCTCTGCCGCATACAGGACACATGTAGCTCTTGGCACTCACCACAGCTGCAGTGTGCTGCAAAACAACCACCAGGCTGTTAGTTACAAATTGCCCAGCTCCCTACCCTGTCTGAGGCAGGCTCATCAGATATGGTAAACGATTCAGTTCAGCCTCTTGGAATGGGAACACCTTACCACTAAACCTCTGTCTGTCAGGTCCTAGACCAAGCTCAAGACATTTGGGGTGTCACAAGTCAAACAGCAAGGAGGAAACCTTTCTACAGCCCCACTCCAGTGCAAGAGAAACAAATAAGGCCAAAACACTTGGATCGTAAGACCTGACCCTTGTTTTCAGAATTGCATCTGAGGAGCTGCTGTTGCTCCACAAAGCATGACTGGACTAACAGCAGGCAGGATGCTGGTGAGGAAGTGCTTAGATGGAGACAGTCAGCTGGTGCAGGTAAGTGGCCAATTCGGTTCTGCTTCATTCCTTCTTTTACAGAATTTGATGTGCTGTGAAGAGAGCACTGACAACAAAACCTGTGAGATTCCAGCACAGATCTCCTGCAATACTTGAATCGTTTCAGAGGAACAACAGCTGTTTTCATGGGTAGGAACTGTAATACACCTACAAAATAAGGAACTGGGTGATTAGGAGGCAGGTTTCTCATCTCACTGAATGATGTAAAAATTGCTTCCCTGTTTAATCTGAAGGAACTGCCTGGTCTTAGCCTGCAACTACTTGCAGAGACTGCCTTGCGATAGAGTTGTGTCTTCCAGATCTGCAGACTGGTGCCTTGTTGATTGTTTCCCCAGGACACCCTCTGGGCGCAGTTTACTGCTGTAAACTTCAATCACATCCTAGCTCAAAGCTCAGTTCTGTGACTGCAAAGACCAGAACAAAGCCACACTGTGCTTTGGGCTGTTTCTGGATTTGGGGCTTAAGGCCACAGATATCCCACAGTTGGAACCATCCCCTACCTGGTATACGTGAGCAATGAGCTGCTCTCTGCTTCCACACTCCAGCTGGCAGAGGGGGCACTGTGACAGTCCCACCATAGGGTCAGCATTCAAACTCTCTGGTACCTACAGAAAGGAAAAGCCACTTTGGTGTAAGGCGCACAGGTCACACACACACAGCCACACCACACCCCCTTAGTATCTAGTCAACACCACAGGCAGGCCTTAACCAGATCAAGCGCTGTGCCCCCAGTCCCATTGGGGCTGGTTTGTGTTCCTGCAGTCTAAAACTTCCTTTCTGTAGCCTCTGAACAAAACTGCTGCTGTTTCTGGGAGAACAGGCTGAGGCCTCATGGCCTCCACTCGCACCCAGGCTCTCACCAGCAGAGGGGCTCTGGCAGGCAGGGCTGCTCTGCAGCGGAAGGGAAGGAGAAGTCAGCTAAAGCCACCAGAACTGAAGGAAGGGGGCATGCTCCACACAATCGTCTCAGCCAGCCAGGAGAATGGCAGTTTGTGCCTGCTATTTCCAGTTCCTGGCAGCTCTTCATACCCTTTCCTCCTTCCAGGAGATGTTGTTTGGAGGAGGCAGGAGGGAGAAAAAGACAAGAAACCGGGATGGGGAGAGGAGGCAATCAGACAGGACCCTTCTCTCTCCCTGGGAGGCTAAGGTGAGTGCAGAGCCAGTACACACTTGCCTCATCTTCTCTCATCGGTGGGGTTCCAGCCACAGGTTGTTCTGCATTCTCTAATTCTTTCTTCACTTTCACCATTGAGCCATCCTCCTCAGATGTATGGGAAGAAACTTCATCCTGGGTGGTTTCCTCATCATCACTGCCACCTGGAACATGCAGAACAGTTATTCCAAGTGTTGGGACACTGAGGGCACTCATAGGCCTTAACTGTGCTGACCAGCATCACCTGGGGCCTCTACCCACCCACTCCGACCAAGGCTCCATTTAAACTCAGGCTGGGGCACTTCAGGGCCTGCAGTGCTCTGTGGAGTCCCTGGACCTGGCCTGTTGCCCTGCCTTGCTTGACAGGCACTGGACTGTCAGCTGGACCTGCTGCTGTTACTACCTTGCTCTGGTAACTGGGACTGCATCCCAGTGGTGAGGTTGTTGCCCAGTTTGTGTTGTGGTCCTTGGCTCTGGGCTTGCTTTCCCTTAGGGAGCAGCCCTGCTCTTGCTGTTTGCTGATAAAGTCCTGCCCAGGAACCAAGGGCTAACCCAGACAAGGAAGAGGGAAAGATGGTCCTCAAAGGACCCCCACAAGCTGTGCAGCACCTAGCTTCACCCCTTGGCAGGGTCTCCCCAGTTTACTACCTTGCCATTATTGGAAGGGGTGGAACTCACTGCTGCTGGAGTCAGGGTCTTGCAGTGGATGAATGGCTGGCCTTTGGTCCCCAAAAGCTCCAGGAAAGTTGTTTTTCATCATGGCTTGGCGGGCTTGCTCCTCCAGCCCTGCAAAGACTTGCTCCCCTGGCAGCCACAAGGACAAAGAGTCAGACTGGTGCCATTCCATTGCTTTCACCACCAAGGCTTGCCAAAAACACAACAGGCGTGGGGCTGCTCACCTGCACTGTGCAGAACCTCTGAAGTCACCTCTCAGAAAGCATTTAAGTAACCTCTCTGCTTGCCTACTCTGCAACACCAGCCTCTTGTACCTGCTGATGCGAGTCCGGACCCTGTGTGTAGAACAGTCTTGCTAGTGGAAATGTCCAGCATCAGGCTGCTCTTGGCATACTCTTTATATGCCACTCCAGCCGCAAAAAAAACCCCCGTGTGAGATCCCATATATCTGCCATATGTAGCCAGGTGGCTTTCTCTGCTACCAAGCCATCTGCCAGTAGAGCTATAGCACAGCTCTAGGCAGGGGGGAGAGCCACTCAGGGATTATGACAGTATCCCAGATCAGGCATAGTGCTATATGGCTCTTCTAAATCGTTAAGCCCCATTGCTTGCTATAAAAGGCAACTTACACAAAAATAGTATCTCCCTGAGAGCCTGGCGCCTCATCTGCTCTCCACAGTGACACTAAAACCAGGGGTTGTCCTTGGCATGCTCGGTCACCACCTTCTACCCCAGGAGGACTGAGGACAAGCTGCCCTTCAAGAAGGTGCTTGTGCTCAGAGCCGGTGTTCTCCTGCTTACACGATGGATAACTTGCCTCATTACCTTGCCTTGCCCAGGAATGGCTCTGGCTACAATAAATCTCAGTGACACTTCATATGCTCAAAACAAGAAAACTAAGGGAATGAACCCAGAAAGCTGAGATGCTTGTTGAGGATAGCTTACAGTCTATTTTGTTGAAAGACACTGATCACTAGTATCTCAATAGGTGTCAAACACATTGAAAGGCGGCAATTATTTGTACTTCTCTGAAAGAAAACTTCTTACAGCAGTCCCAGCTAAGGAGAACTTTTGGTTCCAAAGAATAACAATAAAAGGCAACCATTAATTTTCATATTAAATCAAGTGAATGACCTTGTTCCAGGTGTAGCTGTGATTTACCTCTCAGTGGATGAGCTGGGACTGCCTGGGACAAGGTGTCAAAGTTCCCAGTGGGCTAGCTTTTGGGTTAAATTTATCAAATTATTTGTAAGTTCTCAAGAACCACTCAAAGCATAAATGCAGAAATGCTAAGGAAAACATAGTGCATTTTTCACATAAAACAAAAGTCAAAACATACTTTCAGGAGAGAATTGTACCTTTTAGTATAGGGCCACAACTGGCATCAGTATAACCAGGGAACTGAATTCTTGACCCATTGAAAGAGCACCAGTCCTGTTAAAAGGACATGTACGTTCCCATGTGCTAAACTGTTTCAGCCAGCTTTGCCCCACATTCATACTCACTGCCTTTCTGGTGCTTACCTCGCAATTTCCGGCAGTGCTTTAAAAAGCAGTGATTTATAGATTTCAGAGACCTTCAGAAGTTTTACAGAGACTGTGGGAGAAGAGTTCTAGTTCCCAACATCCCCATGGAGGTTTCCAAAAGCATTTGAAGGCATTTATCATTCTGTTTCAGAAATGTAAGAGAGGTTTCTGTAGAGAAGACTTGAGAACACAATCCATGCAGGCTAAAGCGAGGTGCTAAGGAGCACCCTAAGCCTATTTGTCACTGAAAGCGGCAGGTACCATTGTGATTGCTGTGACACAGGTACCCCCATGAGAAGCCATTCCAGCACTGAATGGTTTTCATGACCTGGAGTGCGGCTTTTATGTCTGGACCACCACCTCACTTTGGTGGGACTGAGATACAGACTGTATGAACAACAGACACTGCAGAACAACAGTGCCGCTCCAAGAAGCAGATATCCACAGACCACTAGGATAAAAGCCCAGAGACCAAAGAAGCATTGCAAGACAAAGAGAAAGTATAGTGAAATGAGGAATCCTGCAGAACACAAGACAGATGTCAAACTATGGTGGGAGACGTACTACCTGTGGCAGAGTTACCAAACAGGATTCCCAAACACCACTGCAACTGCTAGTGGAAGCAGTTACATGTTTGTTTGCTTCCCCCTTTCCCCTTCCAGATGGTTTCTTTCCACTGAGCAGCAGCCTGGAGTCTAATGGCAGGTGGGTTCCTGCTCAGATAAACAGACCGTGCAGACAGTCTGCAGGACTGCAAAAGCTGTGATCTTTATATCAGGTGACTGAGGAGGGAGCTCCTCCTATCAGTAACACTAGCATCAATCACAACTAAGACAGTGATTGTGTCTGCCAGTGGCCTTTCTGTACAACACACCCAGAACCCAGTTAGCAATGATTCAGTGCAGTGCAGAGAACTATCAGCTTACAGCCAGAAATGCCAACTGTTAACCAAACCAGTGCTGTTAGCAGACAACATCTTGTGCATTCTCCACTAGCCTGCATCTAAAAAGGCATCACGGCACTGGGAAAGACAAACTTTTAAAAATGTTATCTTTAGCTTATACAAAATTTCTTACGTATTAAACTAACACTGTCTCCAAAAGAACTTAGGGGAGATTGTCCTGTTCATCTACTGATGGACTAAGTCCTACTTTGATGAAGCTTTAGTGCTTCAATGTTTGACAGATACAGGGTTATACTTTTATTGTTTCTGCACACACATGCTCACATACAGGCACTTACACCCCCACCTCCACCCTGCTTTGAATACACTTCCATTCATTTGGAAAGGGAGTTAGACAGGCAACAGCTTTAAGATCACTGCCATCAGTGAAGGATGTTATGCTCAATAGTGAATTCACAGACTCTTCTCCAGAAGTTTCTTTATTAAATACAAAAAGGGCTGCAGGCTGACCACAACACCAAAACAAGTCACTGTATTTGTTTTACAAACAGCTAGAGATGTAGGACAGCGAAAGATCATACAAATGCCTCTGCTTTGCATTCCAGTTCTCTCCATAATCTTGTAAGTGAGTGGGATGCCAGGTGAGCAGCTGTGGAGGAAGGGGGCAGCCCTGTGGCACTGTGCAACAGGGGCAGTTATGCTAGGATCTAGCAGTATATCAACTTGGCAGCCAGCAATGACTTTTTTTCCTGAGCCCTTCCCTTCTTGAACTGTATGAATGCAGGATAACTCTCAGGTGTTCTGGAAAATAAACACACAAACAAACAACCCCACCCCAAAATCCACAAAACAAAAATCAAAAGAAACTGCATTGTTCCCCTGTCTTCCTTCCTAAACAGAAAGGTCTCTCAGAGATGAGCCACTTTATTCCCTCCTTGTACATCAAATTTAAAGTCCCTGTTCATGTAGGTCTTCTCTGTGTTCCTTTCCTGGACCTGAAATTTGCAAGTCTTTCCACCACTGTGGATCTAGTCCACCTGCCCCATCGCTATTCTGGGTTGTCCACACTGTTGTAGTGGTTACTGAAATGAAAAACAACACAATTGAAAGAGTTAACAACGGCAGCCCACAGAGCCCTTTAAGAACCAAGGATTTTGATGCAAGTAACATTTCTGCTCGGTTTTGAATGCTGGGTGCTATTTCTTGCAAGATGCTTTCTCTTCAAACTGGGAATATTATAGACAGCAGAATTCAAGGAACACTGAAGAGCAGAGAATGTGTGTGTGTGTCAAACGGAGAGGGAAGGAAACAGAGGATTAATGGGATGTTGGGACCACGATAAATAGATCCAGGAAGTGGGAATTAATTTGACTTAAGAAAAGCTGTTCTCAAGAGTTTTAAAATAAGCATCACTTGCAAAGGGTACAAGCAATAGAAAGAAAGCCAGCTCATGGGACAGCAAGGAGAGAAAATAAAAGCGCACGTTAACACCTGCAGCAAAATTTTGGCAAGCACAAGAACAGTGAGTAGCCCATAACTGATGGAGTGACAGTGCAGCAACGGATGGGCTTGAATGCAAGATCAGATGAATTGCTTAGAGAGATTTTATACTTTTATACTCTAGACTCTGGGAGAAAATACAGACCAAATTGAACCAATTAAGGTATCTCCACAGGAACAATGTAACTGCGTTGTATTTTTCAATTCAATGTGGAAGGGGCAATGCAATAGGTGCATTCCATTACTACAGTTTGATTTGTTACCACTTTATCAGGTGTGTTTTTCATGCACCATGTGGCAAAACAAAATCAAATTAAGAGCCAATTATGTGCTGCAGCCTTGTCAAAGGGGAAATGACTACAATTAAAACTGTAGAAGGACTGGCCATCACGCACAATGAGACTTTTGTGATAATAGTGATTTTTATCACTGTTTCTGTATTATTTTGAATTTCCTTACACATCAACTTCTATTGAGAACTGTTTTCATCTGTAACCACACAACTTCCCACCTGGTCGCTCTGCATGCCAAACAAAGTGACTCTGTGCTAAGTGAGGGCAGCAAATCATGTTGTGAAAGAAAAGTTAAATGAGGGCCATGCCAAGCCTGGAAAGTAACCCTGGAAAGAGGTGGCACCGAGCAAGCCAGGGAGAGGAGATCTGCAGCTGCTGCTTGCCCTAGTGAATCCAAGAAAGATAACACAGAGTGGCCATGCAAGGAAGAAGTAGGCACTGTCCTCCCACAAATTTGTCCGGTTATTCACAGTGGTACTTATGCAAATCCAAAAAGCACTTTCCCAGCCCCATAGCCTGCCAAATCAGACCCCAGCTGCAGGCAGACAACTGCATAAAAAGCTGCATACCTGCTGGCCCTTTTATTCCTTTCCTCCCAACCACTTCAGTCCCTGTGAAGAAGTCTCAGTAACGTGTCTGCTATGTCTCAGCCTGACTCCTCATTCTGCTGGCTCACCCAGTTCTTGGAGCTGATGCTCTCTCCGATTATCCTCGTCAGTGCACTGCATGGCATTTCTGGGCCCTCCAGATACACAGCAGGCTAGGTAGACAGAGAAGTCCCAACGATTTGGTGGTGTTCATCATAAGACAGAGACAAGATTTTCCATCCCAAGGTGGAGACATCACCATTGACATGTTTCTTGTATCTTTCGGTCCCTTTATTTTCTTGTGGTCCTACTTGCTGCTCCTGACGGCTCCTGTTGAATAGTTGCTCTGTAGCAATGTACTGCATGTAAAGCAGGTGAACAGGTCCCAGAATTCCTCTCTGTGGCACACCAGATGCCGTAACCTCAACCTCATGCCCACAGGTAGCATGTTTGTCAGATAGCTTCCCCTGAGACCAAAACTGGAAATACAATCACTTGTATTGTAGATAAAAAAAACAGCGTTCACTGTGAAAACAGTGCACAACTGAACTCCACAATACATATATAATAGTATAAGCTTCTAAAGAATATAGCCTTTACACAGTGAGGTGCAGAAAGCAGCCTACCTAAACACCATGGAAAGTCTACCTGCACCATTAGAGTTGCACCCTTGGTTTCCATACATGAGAGACCGTGACTCTACACCAGGGGAGATAGTGTAAGTGCATGCCTTATGTATGTCTGATCTAAAGAGCAGCAGTAACATCTGGGCACTCTCAAAAGCAAAAGTTATGGACATAGCTGTGTTACTGGCATCATAGCACAAAACACAGGACCTGTCAAATTTCTCTAAGGAAGACAGTTCCAACGTCATTACTGTACCATCAGGCAAATCAACGCTATGCTCTGCCCACTGTTGAACACAGCGCCCAGAAGCAGGAACGGGAGAGCACAAGTCAGTGCAGATGCCAGAAGCCACACCTCAAGACTCTTATGCTGGCCGCCACAGAAAGCTTTTTCAGCTCTCCCATGCCTAGCTCTAGCAGCCAATGTGGCTTTCAAGTCCCAGACAGAGGTAATTCTCCCCAGTACACTCACCGAGTGTGCAAAGTGTTAGGCTATATCACATTGTATTTTCCCCTAGTACAGAGAACAGCATGCATAGGCTCCTGTTGCTGTACCCATGCAAAAAGGCAGCACAGAGAAAGAAATACAGAGACATGCAAGCCAGCAGCATCAGCAAAGCGAAGCAGTGTTAGGGCTGCAGCATTCAGCTCTCTGTCCCACACTCCTGACGGCTGCTGCAGCTTAGCAATACCCAGAGCCCTCTCATCAGCCTTGCTTTCACGTGTCTACAGAGGTGGAAATTTGTTTTCCTCATTCCAGCCCAAATATCTCCAGCCACAAAGCTGAGTATGAACAAGGGCATAGAGCTTCAGTCCCCCCAACTTCCCTCTGCTGTGATCAGTCAAACAAAAGCCATGTATGTGCAGTTTCCCCTTTGCAGCCAAACAACCACCAGTGTCTCCCAGCTCCACTAACATCCTGCTGAAGCCTGCCTGAAGCACTGATGTACAGCATCTTAACCCTTTCACTCTCAAACAAATGCCAGGGTCTTGACAATGCTGGAGAAACAGAGATCTGTCCTATCAGCTCAGCTCAAGAATGATCTGACAGATAGCATTTATCTGTCCAGTAAATTACTTAGCCACTGCCCATTCCCTGCAAGGAAAGAGCAAATGGCCTTATCTCACATTATCTGGTAGGAAACTGAGGTACAGTGAGCTTCAGGAACATGTCCAAGGCCAGTCAGTTGAGTCTGTGGTAGGAAAAGATCAGAACCCAGGACTACCTGGCTTTCAGCCACGCACTTGAACCACCTTGCCTAGAACTTCCTTTGCTACCCAAGACGGGCGAGAGCCCCAACATCACATTTCTTAGTATACTAACTTGTGCTTGTGACACTGTGAAGGCAAAGCATAGCTACAGGCCCTGCACATACACACCTACCTTTACAGCATTAGTTGTTTGTTCAAGCCTATCCCTGTCCTGCCATGCCAGGACACAGCTAGCTCCCCTGATGCACACAGCTCAGTTTCTCTTCTTACAGTCCCTAAGATGAAACGTGAGTAACCACCATTCCCCCACAGACTGTACCTTTCCATCATTCCCCTCCTCCCCATTTCACTCCACAACAATCCAGCTAAGGCAAGGATCCCACGTTGCTGTGTAACATAATACTCACAGTGAACTTTGTTAGGAGTGGTCTGTTTCCGACGGGACATGTTTCCCTGACCTGGGAGCACAGAGTGTTCGTTCCCTCAGCAGAGGGCTCACCTGAGAAGAGAAGAGCCTGTCACACACACTACTGGAACCTCGTGAGCCTCTGGCCGAACAGCTGGCTGTCTCAGTGTCGTTCCCCACCCTTCTGCCTACGGGGCTCACTCTTCATCACCACAGCCATATTCAGCACCAGCACCCCATACAATCCACGAGCGTTACACAAACCACCGTGTGCAGGCAGTCCCACCCAGTTCTCAAGCAAAGTTGTAAGCAATCCTGTCCCCAGCATACAAAAAGCTGAGTGCCCCACTTCAAGAGTGTCTGCAGTCTCAGTCCAAACACCGTTCTCCCTCCTGTCCTTTCCTACGGCCAAGAGGGCAAGAGCCTAATCAAACCTGCAGACCCTGCCCTACCTCTGCCCCCCACCCAGAGAGAGACTGAGGGGACACAAGGCCCCACTATGCCCAGAAGGCTGGTGTCAGGCACCGGACAACCCAGGCCAGGCAGACAAGGGAACCAGTTGCCCGATGGTCACAGCTCCAGACATGGTGGCAGCAGCTGACAGGATGGTGTGGCCAGCCCAGGGACAGGTCTTGGCCCAGACAGATTCCTCTCAAAGAGAGTGACCTCACCCACCTCACAGACAGGCACAGGGAGAGGGAAACAGCTGCGCTGCTGCGCGCTCCCTGCTGCCTGGACCTCCCCAGGCAGGCAAGGCCAGGGCCAGACAGGTGGGGACAGACTGCCCGCCCTCACATGGGGAGGGACCACCGAGCCCACCGCATGTGGGGCGGGATGCGCAGCCCTTGTCCCTCACAGGTGGGGTCACACCAACCCCCTCAAACTTTACAAGGGAGGAAACACCAACTGCTCATCCTCAGACTGACTGAGAAAGGAATCAATCCCAACAGTCCTCTCAGAGAGACAGACTGACAAAGGAGGAGCTGAACCCATTTCCCCCCGGAAAGACAGACACAGGGATCCCATCAGCCTCCCACCGACAGATGGACGCTGGGATCCCCTAATCGGCCTCAAACAGGCACAGGGATCCCGTCATCCACCTCAGACGGGCACAGGGATCCTGTCAGCCTCCTCAGGGAGACAGGCACAGGGATCCCATCAACCTCCCACCAACAAACGGACACAGGGATCCTGTCAGCCTCCTCAGAGAGACGGACACAGGGATCCCGTCAGCCTCCCACCAACAGATGGACACAGGGATCCTGTCAGCCTCCTCAGGGAGACGGACACAGGGATCCCGTCAGCCTCCTCTGAGAGGTGGACACAGGGATCCTGTCAGCCTCCCACCGACAGATGGACACAGGGATCCTGTCAGCCTCCTCAGGGAGACGGACACAGGGATCCTGGCAGCCTCCCACCGACAGATGGACACAGGGATCCCGTCAGCCTCCTCGGACAGAGGGATCCAGCCGGCAGTCCCAGCACACGGGAGGCGGCAGATGAGGGATGCAGCCCGCAAGCGGACGGACACACAGGCAAAGGGAGCCCGCTCCCCCGGCAGAGGCCCGGGCGGGGGAACCCGGCGCGGACCCCCGAGGATGCCGACGGACGACCGAGGGATCCAGCCCGACAGCCGGCCCGGCCCCTCGCAGGCAGCGGCACCGACGCT
>JAVJGI010000036.1:23223005-23247255 GCA_035590275.1 Ibycter americanus | reverse complement strand
CGGTCGGCGGCGATGGCCGAGGCGAGCGAGGAGTCGCTGCACCGGCTGGCGGGGACGAACCCGGAGGCCGAGGCCGGCGGGCTGGTCCTGCGGAGGCGGAGCGCCGCCGCCGAGCAGCACGTCTTCAAGGCGCCGGCGCCACGGGCCTCGCTGCTGGGCCTGGACGTGCTGGCGGCCCAGAAGCGGCGGGAGCGCGAGGAGGAGGCGGCCGGTGGGAAGCGGTCCAGGGTCTCCTCCTACAGGGACTGGGAAGAGGGCCGTGACGAGGCGGGCAGCGGCGAGGAGGACGAGGAGGAGGAGGAGGAGGAGACCGATCGGAGCAGCCGGAGCGCTCGCAAGGACAGGTGGGATCAGCGGGGGGGGATCTCGGTGCTGGCGGTGGCACCGGGCGCTTTACGGCTGCTGGATCCCCACCGGGGCAGCCAGCGTGAGCGTGGGCTGCGAGCGGTGTCGGCGTCTGTGGACGCTGCTCCCTGGAACAGCCGTGGCTGGAACCTCCTGCGTGGCTGGGAGGTCTGGCGATCTCCTCTGGGGGGGACGGGGGCACCTCTGTAGCTCTGAGCTTTTCTGAGGGAAAAGCTCTTCCGCTGCTGCCCTCCCTGGGGCGTTATGGGCAGGAGTGCTTTTAGATGCTGTTAGGACGGCAAACGCCACCCATCCTAGTCCTGAGACTGTCTGCTTCCCGATGCCTGGGGCAGTGGCCTGCTTGGAAGTGCACATGTCCAAGAGCATGAGCGGACTTGGTGGGCTGTTAGCAAAGGATGGAGAGAGTACTTTTAACCATAAGCTTCTGCTATAGCAGAGGTTAGAGCTAGACTTGTATCAGACAAGTCAAAGGCCAGCTATTCGTCAGCATTCCTGAGCTTTTTTTCCCTCTGCTCTGCTTTTCCAGGCATTACCGTTCTGTGCACGTGGAAACACCTTCCTATACAGGGGGTGTCAGCGAGGAGTTTTGGGAACGCAGCCGGCAGCGGGAAAGGGAGCGTCGGGAACATGGTGTCTTTGCCTCCTCCAAGGAGGAGAAGGAACGAAAGAAGGAACGCAGTAGGGATCGGGACCACGATCGTAAACGGGAACGTGGTAACTGCTCAGAGACCCTTGTGACCCTTCCCGCTTAGCATTTGGCCTTATCCCTCAGCCTGTTCGTAGCCCTTAGCTAATGTTTGTCATATTTTCTGCAGAAAAGCTGGGAAGCCTATTTGTGTATGGGGCACCTGATCTTACTTTCTTTTTGCAGAGGAGCGGGACAGAAGTCGTCACAGCAGCAGATCAGAGAGAGATGGCTCATCAGAGCGGAGCAGCAGGAGAAGTGAACCAGAGAGTCCCAGACATCGGCCCAAAGGTAGGAGTGGGACCCGACAGAGTTCTCATGTGCGACCTAACAGGAAGGGGCTTGTTCTTGTTTCCTGCTGTTTCTGTCAGGCCAAGCATGGGTAGAAAAGCCTGTATCTTTCAACGTTTGTGGTTAGGGCAAGCATCAAACTCCTAGCTCAAGCTGGGTCTGGGAGCGATCTGCCAGCTGTGCGTATGTGAAAATCTGGATGATCTCTGTGCAGTGGGGTATGTTCTGGGCCTACGTGATAGAAATGTGGTCCTTTGGCAGTTTTTCTGGGAATCGCTTGGTCAGCCCCTTCTCTTAAAGGAAGGGTAGATGGGTGCCCTCTCTCTCTCTGCTCCTTGCTAGAAGGTATAAGGTGGCTCCAGGTGTGTAGGGTCACTGAATATCAGGTGTCAAACCCCATCTCTTCTGCTAGATGCAGCCACGCCGTCTCGCTCCAGCTGGGAGGAAGATGATTTTGGCTACAGCAGTGCGCGCCGCTCACAGTGGGAATCTCCCTCACCCACACCTTCCTATCGAGACTCAGAGCGGAGCCACCGGGCATCATCGACGCGGGACACGGACCGGAGAGACCGGGACAGGTACCAGTGCCCAGGGCTGCAGCTCTGAGCTGTTGAGCTGCAGAAAGGGGAGGGCGCGTGTAAGACTAGTGCCTGTTTGTGGGCACCAGTTCCTCCCTCATGCTGTTTTTTCAGGTCTGTGAGGAGCAGGTACTCAGATAAGACGCCATTGCCCACCCCGTCATACAAATACAACGAGTGGGCTGATGACCGGAGACACCTGGGGGCCACACCACGGCTGTCCAGAGGGAGAGGTGAGGAGCCTGGGCTGAACTGCCTAGGCTGGGCAGCAGTGGAATCTCCTTCCCCTGCACAGCACAAGGTCGGGCTCTATAGGATTTTCTGTGGAGCGGCCAGGCTGGCGCCTGGACTGACCAGCTCACCCCCTCCAGGGCGGCGTGCAGATGGGGAGGAGGGCATTGCCTTTGAGACGGAGGAGGAGCGGCAGCAGTGGGAGGACGACCAGCGGGTGAGAGCCTGAAGGCAGGCAAAGAGTGGGGTGGACAGTGGGTTTGGGGCTGCCGGGCTGGGCTGGCTGGGCTGGGGGACTGCCAGCAGGAGTGGTGGGGTGGGGGGCACTGGGAGAACCCGGCCTGGCTCGGCCCAGGCAGTGTCTCTGTGGACAAGTGCTGCAGGGGGTTGGCTGGCCTGGCCTGGCCGGCAGAGCTCAGGGGCATGCCTGTCCCCTTCCAGCAAGCTGACCGGGACTGGTACATGATGGATGAGGGCTACGATGAGTTTCACAACCCCTTGGCCTACTCCTCTGAGGAGTACGTGAAGAAGCGGGAGCAGCACTTGCATAAGCAGAGGCAGAAGCGTATCTCAGCACAGCGGCGGCAGATTAATGAGGTAGGGGCAAGATGCAGGGTTGGCTTCTCTGAACGTGGGTTTTGCTGCCCCTTGAGAGATCCACTTGCTGGCAGCGGAGGCTGAGCCCTTGCTCTCAGGTGGAGAAGGACAGTCTGTGTCCTGGCCCAGACTGAACAAGGGCTCACAGGGAAACTGTTGTTAAGTTCCCCTGGAAAGTGCACCCCTGCGTCTCCTGTGTGGGGCAGAATTTGCAGTCAGAGTGACTGCGGTGGATTGCAATATCCAAGGCAGCAGGAATGTAGAGGGCGATGGTCCTGCTATTCTGGGCTGTGAGTTAAATTGCTAGCGTTTTCTACTGTTGGCCCAGTGGATGCTGGGGGCTGCTGCCCTCTGCAAGTGAGTGGGATTATGTCCAGGCTTCCTGCCATACTCTGAGTATGGCAGGGGCCTTGTGGACAATGTCTGTCCTGCATTTCCTTGGAGACTGTCCTGTTGATCACGTGCTTCATATGGCCAGTCTGCGTTTCCCGTACCCTGCTGCTTCCAGTTACTGTTTCTTCCCTAGTGCTTACTTTCAGGCTCCCTAGGTTGGAACCATCAGTTTCATCCTATTGTCAGTGCAGGGCTCAGACCCAAGCTCAGTGTTCTGGTGTGATCGCTCGGGCTTTCTGTGCGGCTTCTGTGTATTTTCTGATATGTTGTTTCCCGCAGGATAACGAGCGCTGGGAGACGAATCGCATGCTGACCAGTGGTGTGGTTCATCGGATTGAAGTGGACGAAGATTTTGAGGAGGATAACTCTGCTAAAGTCCATTTGTTAGTGCACAACCTGGTGCCCCCTTTCCTAGATGGAAGGATTGTCTTCACCAAGCAGGTAGAGACTGTGGCTGAAGGCACTGATGGCAGGGAGCCCCGCAAGTGTGAGCTCTTTGTACTGAAGCAATACCTCTTTCCTCTAGCCAGAGCCAGTCATCCCTGTCAAGGATGCCACCTCAGATTTGGCCATCATTGCTCGGAAAGGCAGCCAACTGGTGCGCAAGCACAGGGAGCAAAAGGAGCGTAAGCGGGTATGCTGTGACCCTTTGGCTTACTACCCCACTGTACACACACGTTATGTAGTGTCTCAGAGCCTTTGTTTGGACTTTGCAGGATACAGGTTTTGGCAGCAATGATAAGGACTTCGTATTTTTACAACCTGGGATATCCTAGCAGCCCAGCTCATTGCATTGTCTCATAAGCAGGTGCTGTGGTGTGATTTCCTCAGGCACTGCCTGGGATGTGCGTCACTGTGCACTTATGCAGAGGAGTCTGATCCAAAGGACATTCAGATCAAGGGAGAAGAGAGCAGGTGGAAGAATGCAAGATAGCCTAGGGACAGTCAGCAGTCAGTATGGTGGCAGGATATACCTTGTCATGTCTCAGCAGAGAAGTTGGAGGAGGAATATGCAGTAAGGTAGCATATTAGGTTTTGGGGGTGTTTTCTAGGGACTTTCTTTAAAGTTTATGTGATAGCTGTGGGGAAAGCACAGATGTGTTTTCTGTAAATTGAAAGTGAACTGAATCTGAGCTACTTTGAGTGGAATGGAGGTGGAAGCTAAACTGATATCGGAGGTGAGAGCAAACCAGAATGTGGGAGAGAGACCTGCGAGCACCTGTTAAGAGCAGGAAGATTGTTTGTGATTCAGAGTTGTGTAGACTTAAGTTCAAATTTAATGGAAGGGTCAGCAGCTGGAACCATTTTCTTAGGAGGCAGTTGGTCATCCTGTGTCTGAAGTTACTGTATCCAGACCAGTGTCTAAAAGCTCTGCTCCAGTTCACTTGGGAGAGAGGGACTTGATATAGGAATGGGGTGTGCGTTGTGCGTTGTAGCATTGGGGAATTGTGGGGTTAATATACTTTCCTAGTCTTTATGAGTAGGATTGCAGAAGAATGATTTGTCAGTGCTTGCTGTGGCAAAGTTATGCTTCTCTCTGTCCTCCCAGGCTCAGCATAAGCACTGGGAGCTGGCAGGCACAAAACTGGGAGACATTATGGGGATCAAGAAAGAGGAGGAGAAGGATGAGATGGTGACAGAGGATGGCAAAGTCGATTATAGGTAGGAGCTTGCTTTGAATTACTTCTGCTCAGCTGGTGATGGGGGCTGTAGGCATAGCAAAGTGTGTGGAGTGGCAGTTTCAGGACTTCTGGTGTTTCCTTAGGACTGAGCAGAAGTTTGCCGAACACATGAAAGAAAAAAGTGAAGCCAGCAGCGAGTTTGCCAAGAAGAAATCAATCCTGGAGCAGAGACAATATTTGCCCATCTTTGCTGTGCAGCAGGAGCTGCTTTCCATCCTCAGGTATGGCAGCTAGGGAGCTGGTCACAGAGCATGTCCAAGGCATTGGCCTACGGCCTACACCTCAGGAACCCAAGTAAGAAATTCTGGATACATGGCCTGTTTGGAAGCTGTACCGTCAAGAAACAAAACCCATTGCTTTGTGTGGTTGGTGGCAGATCTCCTTTCTGAGTAGGATGATGCTTGGGAGGCCAGCCAGGGCTGTGAATGCAAAAGCCCTTTTTTGTGGTGTATGAAGAAATACTTTTTCCTTTTCTTCAGAGACAACAGCATTGTGATTGTGGTGGGGGAGACGGGGAGTGGGAAGACAACTCAGCTGACACAGTACCTCCATGAGGATGGCTACACAGACTATGGCATGATTGGCTGCACCCAGCCCCGCAGAGTGGCAGCCATGTCGGTTGCCAAGCGGGTCAGTGAAGAGATGGGGGTGCGTCTGGGAGAGGAGGTGAGTCTGGCGGTGGGTGCAGGTGTGCAGCCTGATGACAGTGAGTGCATGGGGCTGTTGAAAGACTTGCTGTTCCCTCTGCCCTCCCAGGTGGGCTATGCCATCCGCTTTGAGGACTGCACATCCGAGAACACAGTGATCAAGTACATGACAGATGGGATCCTTCTTCGTGAGTCGCTGCGAGAGGCTGACCTGGACAACTACAGTGCTATCATCATGGATGAGGCACATGAGCGCTCACTCAATACTGACGTGCTCTTTGGCCTGCTTCGGGAGGTATGTGTGGCCCAGGCTGGAGGACAGCAGCATAGGCCACATGAACTGGTCTTAAAGCAGAGTATTGGCAGGAACAGCCCTTCTCTTCAAGGTCTGGGAGAGGGAGGCAGAGCTGCCACATTTCTGTCTGCACTTGCTGCTCCAGCATGCTGGTCCCTGGTTCTGGGGGGTTAAATCTCCCCTAGTGCCTAAGTGCTGCCAAAGGCTTCCTGGCTCACTGTCAGAAACTTGAGGTACAGAGGTCTTTGCTGGCTTAAGGCTTCCTGGACATGTTTTAACTGCACAGATCATACAGAATCTGTGTTCCCTGGCATTAGTGGCCAGTGCCTCCAGGGTACAGCAGAAGCTCTGACCTGTCCTGTTGCCCCAGTAATAATGGAAGCAGCCTGAGCCTGCAGCCATGCACAAATGCTCCTTATTGTTCCTTTCATCTGCTTTCTAGGTGGTGGCCCGACGCTCAGATCTGAAGCTTGTTGTTACCTCAGCCACCATGGATGCAGATAAGTTTGCCTCCTTCTTTGGGAACGTTCCCATTTTCCACATTCCTGGGCGCACTTTCCCTGTTGATATTCTTTTCAGCAAGGTATGGTTTCTAACATTCTTGCAAACAAGAAATGTTGCAGAGGGAAGTTCTGTTGTGACAGGAGGGGGCTGTGACTTGGGTGTGCTGTACTCGGTGGTGGACAGAAAGGATAGAGGAGGAGTAGCCATGCTATGATGCAGTCTTGCGCGCAGGATGGGACAGGTGAGATTATTGGCGCCTGTAACCTGGGCTGTGCCTTTCAGACCCCACAGGAGGATTATGTGGAGGCTGCAGTGAAACAAGCCCTACAGGTCCATTTGTCTGGTGCTCCTGGAGACATCCTTGTCTTCATGCCTGGCCAGGAGGACATAGAGGTGAGCTGGAAGGGCAGGCACCATCCTACCCCCCTTGTTGTTTTAATCTTACATTTACACCCCTCTTTGTATCTAGGTGACCTCAGAGCAAATTGTGGAGCACCTTGAGGAGCTGGAGAAGGCGCCTGCTCTTGCTGTACTGCCTATCTATTCTCAGCTACCGTCAGACTTGCAGGCTAAGATCTTCCAGAAGGTGCTGAGTGTGATAAGAGTGGGGACAGGGGAAACTAGTGCAGGGAAGACTGCTGAGTATGGGTGAGAGGTGCAGGGGTGCCTTTTTGTATTGCATGTGGAGGGTGAGAGAAAGCTTGTGCCCCCCTTAACTTCCCAAGAGTCATTCCTGTCCTTCTGAGGTCTGTATTGCTGCTCTGCACTCTTTCTCAGCAGTGCAGAGGCCCTTGCCCAGGGATTTGACTGATGTGCAGTATGCTTGCAGGCTCCGGATGGAGTCAGGAAGTGCATTGTTGCCACTAACATTGCGGAAACCTCACTGACAGTGGATGGCATCATGTTTGTGATTGACTCTGGCTACTGCAAGTTGAAGGTAAGCCAAGATTTCCTGTACTGTTTATGTCTGTGAGTTCTTGGGTTGGGTTGAGGGACTTCTGTGGTAGTGACCCAGCTTTCCCCTTACTTTAGTCTGTTCTTGTGCCCCGCAGGTTTTCAACCCCCGTATAGGCATGGATGCGCTGCAGATCTACCCCATCAGTCAAGCCAATGCCAATCAGAGGGCAGGCCGAGCTGGCCGAACAGGCCCAGGCCACTGCTTCAGGTAGGCATGTCACTGGTGTTGCTGTTCCTGTCCCTGTGTTTTCTGCAGCTTGGCATCAGTTTATATATTTATTTTTCTCACTGGAGTTGTTTGTTATCTTGAACTTCTGGCACAACGAGTGCAGTAGGCAGGTCTTGAGGCCTTTTGGACCCAGTGCTTCTGCAGAGGAAGGGATGTGCTCCTGTTTTTTCCCTTGCCCATCTTCCCTTGCGGCAGTTCCGCCGTTGATGCTGTCAGGATAACAAGCTGAAGGCAGTTTTCTCAGGGCTTTGCTTGGAGACTGGTCTGTGCCCAGGGAAGGAATGTGCTTGAGAGGGGTGGACACTGTACTGCAGCCCAGGCACCCTCACGTGCTGGGGAGGCCGTGCTTTGGCCCTGGTAGGGGTTCCTCCCTGGGGTCCTGCTGGCTGGCCTGCCTGAGTGCAGAGCTGCTGCGCTGTGCCATGCCTGACCGGGGTGGGCAATGGCTGGTGAGTCAGTAAGGAGCAGTGACCTGAACTGGAAAAGCATGCTTTCGGCATCCGTTCCCCAGGCTCTACACCCAGAGTGCCTACAAGAATGAGCTGCTGACAACCACGGTGCCCGAGATCCAGCGCACCAACCTTGCCAATGTAGTGCTTTTGCTCAAGTCCCTGGGTGTGCAGGACCTCCTGCAGTTCCACTTCATGGATCCACCCCCTGAGGACAACATGCTGAACTCCATGTACCAGCTGTGGATCCTGGGGGCCCTGGATAACACAGGTATTGGCTGCTGGGGCAAGCTGTCAGCCCCTGGGACTGGGACCTGCCCAGCTGCTGATCCCTGTGTTTTTCCGGCAGGTGGTCTGACCTCAACAGGACGTCTCATGGTGGAGTTCCCACTGGATCCTGCACTCTCCAAAATGCTCATTGTCTCCTGTGACATGGGTTGCAGTTCTGAGATCTTGCTCATTGTCTCCATGTTGTCTGTGCCTGCCATCTTTTACCGACCTAAGGTACCTATTTGCTCTTCTAGCAGTTCGGGGCTTTCCCCTGCCCTTTGCCTAACCTGTGTTCTTTGCTCACCCTTCAGGGCCGAGAGGAGGAGAGTGACCAAGTGCGGGAGAAATTTGCTGTTCCAGAGAGCGATCACTTGACTTACTTGAACGTCTACCTGCAGTGGAAGAATAACAGCTATTCTACACTGTGGTGCAACCAGCACTTCATCCATGCCAAGGCCATGCGGAAGGTGAGACTGCAGCAACGAGGTTGGGGGAGGGAGCCTTATGCAGGAGAGGGATCTGACTGCCAAACACCTTTGCAGGTGCGAGAGGTGCGTGCCCAGCTCAAGGACATTATGGTGCAGCAGCGGATGAGCCTAGCATCCTGTGGTACCGACTGGGATGTTGTCAGGAAGTGCATCTGTGCTGCATATTTCCATCAAGCTGCAAAGCTGAAGGTGAGAGGTGTCTGTGCTAGTCTAGGGGCTGTGAGGCCCTGTCTGGGAACAGGTGGGCTAACT
Source organism: Ibycter americanus (assembly GCA_035590275.1). Lineage (NCBI taxonomy): Eukaryota > Metazoa > Chordata > Aves > Falconiformes > Falconidae > Ibycter > Ibycter americanus. The sequence goes on along the minus strand of JAVJGI010000036.1, from coordinate 23,238,341 downwards.
ACACTTCTCTCTGCAGGGCATTGGGGAGTATGTGAACATCCGCACAGGCATGCCCTGCCACCTGCACCCCACGAGCTCTCTATTTGGCATGGGCTACACACCAGACTACATCGTCTATCATGAGTTGGTCATGACGACCAAGGTGAGCTTGAGCTGAGGACTGGCGATAAGGGCGATGAGTGCTCTGAGGCACATGGAGGGGGCTTTACTGTGATACTAGGATCTATCAGAAGGGCAGTTCTCATCTATACCAACTAGGCACGTCTATGTCATTTGCAGAGTCCTGTTTGTCCCTTTCTCAATATTTTTTCCTGGCCTGTGTGGGACATGTTTGAACCTCTTGGAGGTCTCACCACATCCAGCCCATAGAAGCTTCTGAGGCCAGGAAGAATGATCTGGAAGGGGCATCTAGTCCCAGTGTGAGAAGTGCCATCAGCAAGTGGGGGAGGGAGGGAGCTGCCATGGCTCTGGAAATGGTCCCCAGCCCCTGAGAGTGCCATCCTGCTACCCTGGTCTTTCCTTCTGTCCCTGCAGGAATACATGCAGTGTGTCACTGCTGTGGATGGAGAGTGGCTGGCAGAGCTGGGCCCCATGTTCTACAGTATCAAACATGCTGGCAAATCACGCCAGGTGAGTCTCCTGTCCAGGAAGAGCTGGTGGACAGCAGGCCCACTGCCTGCGTGTTCTAATGTGGGGTATGTGTGTTTTAACACGGAGGGAACAGGCCCAGGGACCTGCAGAGAGTGGGCTGCTGGCCAGCCTTCTGCCTGTCCCTGACCTGCTGCTGCCTTGCTCCAGGAGAACCGCCGCCGTGCCAAGGAGGAAGTGTCTGCTATGGAGGAAGAGATGGCTTTGGCCGAGGAGCAGCTGCGGGCCCGCCGGGAGGAACAGGAGCGCCGTAACCCACTGGGCACTTCGAGGTAGGTGCTGGCCCTGCCTGGCCATGGGTTGCCTGCGTAAGAGCAGTAGTGAACTGTCGGGGGGATCCCAACTTCCCCGTGGGTGTTCTAGTGCAGGGAATGGTGGTATATTCCACTAATCACCCTTGTCCTCTCCTGGCAGATCTACTAAAATCTACACCCCTGGGCGGAAGGAGCAGGGGGAACCCCTGACACCACGACGCACCCCAGCCCGCTTTGGCCTCTAAGAAGGCAGTGCCTGTTGCTTTGAGGCTGAAAGACTTCCAGGAGCAGATGAGTCTAGGAGAGCGCCCATCTGCTCTGATCACTGTACTCTGAGGTGCGCTACAGCTTGTGGCCCGGGAAGGCTGTGGTGCTTGGCGCTAATTTTGCTACGGAACAGAAAGAATTTTATTTGTTTAAAGGTTGTCAGTCTAATCCTTGCTTTGTTTTGTGCTGCTCCTTGTCCTGGGGGTGAGTGTTGGGTGGAGGCAGCCCTGCACAGTTTTGCAGGGCTGGTACCATCAACTTGTTGCCCTGTGGAGCCTGGGACAAGGCACAGAATTACACTGACTTAGAGGGCAAAGACAACCTGTCCCTGGCCTGTACTACTGCAAAGGCAGTTCACAACCCATGCCCTAGGCAGGCAGCCGGTGCCCAGCTGTCCCTGCACACATTAGCCTATAGGCCCAGCCCTGTTTTGGGCCAGGCCGTGCCAGGGATTCTACCCACCTTCAGCTGCTCACAGTTGTGGTGCTGCTCATGTGTTCTGACCATGAGGTATGTGTTTTCCTCCTGTATCCTGCCCAGTGTGTCTGGAAGATGCCTGGAGGACAGGCAAGGGAGATGAGGTGATGGCAGTGGTGCAGAGACAATCCTCATCTGCTGGCCTTGCAGGAGCTTGGGTAGTCCAGCAGTTGTCCGGCTGCCCCATACACCCCTGCCAGCAGCAGTAACTGCTGTGTGTGGGGAGCTCAGCCCCACTCCCGTGTTCGCCACTTACTCCTTTTCGCCTGTCAGCTCTGCTGTCTGCTTGATTTGCCGCTGGATCTTGTGCCCTAGTTTCTTATTTGGCTGCCTGAAAACAAGGTGTGAGTTGGTGTGAGGAGAAGACAGCCACCTGCCCCTCTACTCGGGTAAGGCTTCTCACTCACATCTGCTCCTTCACACCCTGACTGATGTTGGCCAGCACCAGCTCCCTCTCCTCGCGCAGCCTGCTGCTGTTGGAGCATGCCAGAGCGTGGGAAGAGCGCAGGGTTTCTACCTGGAAAGAATGAGCCCCCGTGCCGTGTGTGAGCCAGCATGTGACTACTTTTTCCAGCCTCTGTGAGCCCAGGATGGAAGGCAGTGGGAGGAACCAGGCTGTGCTGGGGCAGCAGCCTTTGGGGCTGAGCAGAGGGCCTGGAGATGTCGGTGCCTTGGGAGAGCTGCTCTGGAGAAGAACAGTTACCTCAGCACCACGGGCTGTGAATGTCGAAACATGCTAGTTCCATGCTGAGGGTTTTTTTTTCTAGCGACAGGGCAAAGAAGGCCAGTTTAAGAACACGATGTTCATCCCTGCTGCTGCTAGGCCTGCAGCCTCCTCCCTTGGTGGCCTGGGATCTGCAGTATGCTGTCCCCTGCCCTGTCCTCTCCACCTCTCCCCCTGCCTGTCTGTTGCTCGCTGGTGCTAGGGGCCCAGCCTGTGCCTCCTGCCCTTGGGCTGCGGTGCTGCCTGTTTCTACCCTGCACCTGCTCCGCTGCTTTGCTGAGCTCTTCCTTGAGGAAAGCCAGCTCCACCTTGCAAACAACCAGCTCCTCCTCTCGCATAGCCAGAGCACACTCGCTGTCCTGGTGTAGCTGCTGCCAGTGCTGGGCTCGGCTGCTCAGCTCCCGCAGCCTTTCCTGGAGGGAGCGGGCCTGTCGGTGGCACAGAGAGGCAGTGAGAGAGGAGAGGCGCAGGCTGAGCACAGGCTCCTGGTGGCCTGTGGGAAGGCTTGGGACACGCTTACCTCCTGCCTGCTCTGCTCCTGGGAGCCCTGCAGCTTCCTCAGCTGCCAGTGGAGCTGCTGCCTCTCTTCCTCACAGGCTGCAATCTTCTCCTCCTGCCTGGCTTTCTCTTGCTGGGCTTGGGCCAGCTCTGCCTTCAGGGTGGCCATGTCCTGCGCCTGCATGGGACAGGGAGGGTGGCTGGCCAAGCTGCGGGCAGGCTGGGGCTCTCCCCAGAGGCTAGTGCTGCCCAGAAGGAGGACAGGGCTCTGGCACCAAGGGCTGCATGGTGGCTGGCTGCGTCTTGGGGCTCTCCTGTCCCTGCTCTCACCTGTTGCAGCAGCTCTGCCACGTGCTTTCTGTTGGAGGCCACTTCTTGGTGCAGGTGTTGGATGGTATCCCTGGCACTGCTGAGCAGCTGCAGACTTCGCTGCTCCTGGGCCTGGGTGGCTTTCAGCTCCTCCTGCAGCCGAGCCAGGCTGTGCCGCAGGCCCTGGCACTGCTCCTCCTGTGCGCCCAGCTGCAGGGAAGACTGTGTTAGTGGGTGCTGCATTGCTGTGCTAGTGCCACAGCGAGGCCTGTGCCCTCTCTCCTGCTGCCAATCCCGGCTCGCGGCCCTGTCCTGCCGCACAGGCTTTGCTGCAGGGCTTTATTCTCTCTCTTGAGGGTGCTGGTCCACTCCTTTGCCTGCTGCAGCTCTTGCTAGAACTTTTCCTTCCCGTCCCGCCGACAGCACAGCTCCCCTTGCAGCTGCCGTGGCATGGTAGCTGGCTCCCGGCACTGGGCAGGCCCTGGGTTACCCGTGGGGCAGGGGAGGCTGGGGCTGGGCTGACAGAGGGACCTCACAGCAGGTCTTGCCTGCTACCTACCTGCTCCCTCAGGACTTGGAGCTGTTCCTGGCTCCTCCGCAGCCTCTCTTCAGCATGGGCTGCAGCGTGCATGTGCTGCAGTGTCTGCTCGAGGGTCACCTGCTGTTTCCACTGCCACTGGCTCAGCTCTGCCTGCAGCCGCGCTGCCAGTTCCCTGGGGACAAGGCACAGCCAGAGCTGTGGCAGCCCCAGGCTGCCCTCCTTGATGGAGTGGGCGCAGGCAGAACCCCGGTAGGGCCCTGGCTGGGACGGGGACAGCCGGCCTTGAGGCCTGCCTACCTGCTCTGTGCCTGCTCAGCTTTGCTGCTGGCTGCTCGCTTCTGCAGCGCTTGCAGCTCAGCCTCCACCTCGCAACCGGCCTTGCGCTGCACGCCCTTCTCCAGGTACAGGCATGGCTGCCACTCTGCGTGCTGCGGGATGCTCGGGGCTGGCAGCTGCTGTGCGGGTGCCTGGGCTGCTTGAGAGAGCGGGGGCAGGCTGGCGTTGCCTCTCCCCATGCTGTCCCAGGGCTTCTGTGGGAAGCGGAGCAGTGCTCAGCCTTGTGGCATGGTTTTGGGAGATTTGTTCTCGAAGCTTCTGTGCCCCCCTTGGCTGCTTCCCTGCAGGCTTGGGGAGCTGCCTCTCCACCTTCTCAGACCTGCACGGGGAAGCACCGTCTGCCCTGTAACTCTGCAACTAGTGATGCCCTGAAAGCGCAGGGAGCCCGCAGTGCCCGCAGGGTCTTGCCATTTCCCCGCTGTTGCACCTTACGGGTGCCAGATGCCACATTGCCGCTGCCCTCTGCCACTGCAGCAAGCCATGGGCTCCAGCTCCCGCTGGGCCTGGGCTCCCTGCTGGAGCCACCAAGAGTGTGGAACCCCAGGGTGCTGGCTGCAGGCTCCAGCCCTCACATGTCCCAGCCCTGTGGCCCTGGATGCCCCCCTCCTTGCTCACCCCGCCTTCCTCAGCACTGCTTTGCCCAGCCCCTCCCCAGCTGTGTGCACTGTGCCCGGTACTGGCACTCCTCAGCTGCCCACTTCTGCCTGCAGTGCACCACCTCTGCGTCTGCCATCACCCGTGCGAGCAGCATGGCTGCGTGCTGGCTGCTGGGCTGCCGGCACCTACCTGCTCAAGCAGCTCTCTGCGCTCCCTCAGGGTACTGTAGCCGGTGTCAGAATGACTGTGGGCGGCCATGCAGGAGGTGACCTCTGTCTGCACCGCCTCATCCTTCTGCTCCTGTGGAGAGGTGCATCACTGGCCTGTGGTACCCAGCGGGGTGCGGTACCCCCTATATCACCCTGTGCCCCCGCTGTGGAGAAGCCAGGGACGGAGAAGCAGCTAGTGTGGGACAGTCTGCGGGCAATGGGCTGTTGAGGAGAGCCTGTGGCAGAGGGATGTGGCCTGCACCAGGTGGGAGGCAGGATGGCTGCTGGCTCCTGGCCCTCTCATCCCTGTGCAGCCCCTGCAGTGCCCTCCCTGTTGTGGCAGTGTCTGCTGGACATCCAGCAGCCCTTGAAAGGCATTCCTGCGGTCCCTGACCTGTGACAGGGCACGGGCAACATGGGGAGACTGGTGAGCTGAGCTCCCCGGCAAGGCTGCAGGCTGCAGCAGTGCCACCAGTGCAGGGATGTGCCCAGGGTGTCAGTAGGGCCACTCGGGGCTGCAGTCTTCCAGCCCTGCTCAGCTGGGTGGACCGAGCCACGCCAACTGTGCCGGCCCTGTGCCTGGGCTGGCTGGGCTGTTCCGTACAGGGTGCGGTGCTAAATCCTTGTCCCACGTGTGGCTGGCAGGACATCCCCTGCCCTCTCTTGGTGGGGCTGGTCACCAGCTGTTTGCACAAGCAGGGCACTTGGGCAGGCATGGTGCCTAGCCCGTGATGGGATGGCTGTGGGGGGTGCATGGCCACATGCAGCCCGGCCTGTGGCCATTGTGCCTGGCAGTGGTACCTTGCTCATCACCACGTGGTATTGCTGCATCAGAAAGACCAATTCTCGGTGCTTCTGCTCCACTGCACACTCCTGCTGCTGCAGCTGGACCAGCCGCTTGTGGTTTGTGCCCCTGCAGAAGTCCAAGTCCAGTTGCAGCTCCTGTATCGAGGCCAGCACTTGTGCTAACGCCAGCTCCTGTTGCTGCCTGTCCTGGCATGCTTGGGGCTCCCCTTGCTGTGGCTCCAGCACTGATGCTTGCCTCTGGCCCTAGGACATAGCATGAGCAGCATCTGTCTGGCTCACTGCTGTGGCCAGCCCATCTCACAGCTCCTGCCAGGCACTGGGGCTGGATGACAATGCTGGCAGTCCAGGTTTTGGCCAGAGAGCAGCAATGGAGTATGCTGGTGACTGGTGGGTGCAGACCTCTCGCCCTCCAGGCAGCATCACCTTGTGTGTGTGTACTGACAGTCCCCTTGGGCTCACAAACAGCCAAGCCCCTGATTCTGCTGGCACTTGGCACTACAGTGATGCCAGCGTGAGCTGTGGCTGCTGTGGGAAATATTGACAGTGGGACCAGTACAGCCACAGCAGGACTGGATGCCCCTGAGCCCTTGTGCTCTCCCTAGCCCTAGGGGACGAGCTGTCTGGTGGCACCAGTGAGGGCTGGCCAGGGCCTTCTATACCACCCAGGCACCAGCCTGTGGCTACACCACCAGCGCCTGGGGTGGGAGTGGGGGTCGGCACTGCTCACCTGGGGCTGCCAGGTCTTTGTCTCCTCCTGAAGCTGCTGGATGGAGCTGCTCAGCTCTGGTGTTGCCTCCTTCGCTCCCGGCAGCTCTCCACAGGGACCCTCAGGCTGGCCCAGAGGTGTAGGAACCTTCCCAGACGTGCCACATTTTGGCCATTCTCTCACTGCTGGAGGAACCACAACATGGGACAGGCCTTCCCTGCTGGCCCCAGACAATCATTGGTCCCAGGGAGGAGGCAGCCAGGGATGTCACCCAGCCCTGCCGGGGCAGGCCCCCTCACCCAGCCCTGCCGGGGGCAGCCCCCCATCCTTGTGGCATTGGCACTGCAACTCCCCATCACAGGAGCGCCCGGTGCCAGCAGGAGACGCCGAGCCTGGGGCTCCTGCAAAAGCAGGGCAGAGCTGCGCAGGGGCCCACAGCCCTCCCGCTCTCCATGAAGCACAAGCCCCCACTGCTGCCTGCAGTCCTCACCGCAGCCTTCCTGTGGCATGCTCCTCAACGGCGCTCTGTCCCTGGCACTGTCATGACACTGCCCTGCCAGCAGCCTGTGCCCTGGTCCGGTTCTGGGAACAATGTGCAGAACCAGAACCTGGTGACCTCATGCACTGGGGAACTCCTCCTGGAGCTGTTGCCTCCAGAAAGCCCCGTCCCACCCTGCTGGCGTACCCAGCACGGGTGTACATGATGAGGCTTGCGGCATCCTCGTGCCATGGCTGAGCCTCACCAGCCTCACACTACCCTTGCACCCTCTTCTCTCTGTGCTACCCACCTTGCACCCTCCTTGTGGCTGTGTTCTGGCCTTGTTGCTGGCCCCAGGACACGCTGCAGGCCCGCAGCCAGGGGTGGGTGCCAGTGGGGCCAGCAGCAGCGCCACGCTCAGTGCCATGCCCCTGGGACAGCCAGGCACAGTTGCCTCCCACTGTGCTGGCCTGCAGCTCCCCGAGATACCCCCCAGAGCTGCGCTGGGCTCTCAGAGCAGTTATTGACCACATCGACTAAGGCTGCTGCTTCGTGTTCCTCCCTGTCCAAAAAGGTAAAAATAACAGGAACAAGTTGTCGGAAATGAAATTTCAATTTCTCCACGCCCTTCCCTGTCCGTGCAGCTTCCCAGCACAGATCAATAGTGTTTAGACAGCCAAGGAGATTTTTTTCCCCTCTTAAAGCACCAGATCAATAGTGGAAAAAAACCCAAAACAAACCCTCTGCCTGTGTGTGTGCATGCGTGTGCTATAGTAAATGTGAAGAAATGGGGCCTGGGGCTGCCCAAGCAGTGCGATGGCAGCAGCCAGGGGGTGGGTGGCTGCGTGGTGTGGTCCCCTGCTCTGCACACCATGCATGGGGCACGGCTGGCAGGACCCGCCGCAGGGGCACATCCTGGCAGGGCTCTGGGCCCTGGGGGCGCCGAGTGTCCCCCAGAAGCTTCCAGCGCCCATGGGTGAGGAGAGGCTGTGGGGATGGAGATGAGCCTGGCTGTCAGCCTGGCTGCTGCTGGGGGGGCAGTCGATAGCAACGCAGATCAGCAGGTGGATGTGCAGCACTGGTCTGCTGGGGCGAGGGCAGGCGGCTTTTGCAGCGGGAAATCCTGCCGTGCAACCCTGCAGGAAACCTTCACCCAGGGCTTTTAGGAAAACGAGCCGCCAGCACACAGGGGATGGATGGACTGGTGCTGGCAGCAGGAATCTGTGTCCAGCCTTGGCAGGCAGCGACCCCCAGCCAGTTCCTGGGGCACAGGGGACCTGCCCCATCCCGTGGGGCCACAGGTCACCCTGCAGAGGGTGAAAGGTGTGGGTGCCAAAGCACCATGTACGTGAGACGGTGACCAGACAGGGAGAGAGGCAGTGCTAGCTCAGCGTGGATAACTGTGCAGCAGTGCAGACGTGTGAAAAAGTCCACAGAGGTATGGCGCGGATGGGATTGCTGGCTGGTGAGATGGGGTCTGTGGTGCCTGAGCTGGGGGGCCTCTGGGCAAGCCGTGCACCCCAGGCCAGGGTACCTGCTGAGGTGGGGCAAGCAGGTGGCGCTCCCCCACCACGGCTCAGCAGCTCTGGGCAGCGTGTGGCTGGCCTGCCCTCCCTGCCCGGGGCCGCATAGCAGCAGCTTGGGTGCCCGGGGTAGCAGAGCGGGTCCGGTGCCCGCAGCACCCTGGGCACGGCCGCGCAGCGATGCCCCAGGCACACCCCTGCCGCTGCCCTGCCTGCCTGCGCCACTGGCTCCCGGTGCTGCCGCCCCTCGCTGACGCTCAGTGCAGTTTCACAGGTAAGTATTTCAACTGGCAATTTCCAAGGCCAAGCTGGGCCCAGAAGGTGAAGAAGATGTACCATAATAGAAATTATCAGTTGCCACGACGACCTGCTCCACCAGTGAGTTGAAGCCACTGGCAGTGGGAGGCGCAGCACCAACAGCCCTGCGAGCTGGGCCACTTAACCCCCACTGTGCAGACACAATTGAATTTAGCCCTAATTTCTGCCAGTGCAATGGAACAGAATTTCTCTGCCGATTTCAGTCTTGTTCAGGCAGTGGCAGCCGGGGCACAGAGCGTCCGCGGCTGCCATCCTCTGCCTTGGTGCTCTGTCGCAGCCTTATTGCTGCTTTAATTTAAGCTGGTTGCCCTCCCCTGGCAGCACCCTGCACACAGCACACATGCTGGAGCTGAGCCCGGAGCAGCCCACCGTCCTCCACACGGCACAGCTCCGCACGGCTTGGCATTGCTCTGCTGTCCCGCAGCAGTACGCACCCAGATCTGCAGCCTGCAGCACCGTGGCCCACTTGCAGTCACTGCTTGCGTGGGCCTTTGCCACCTTGTTTGCCCTCGTCACTGCATGCAGCAGCCCTGGCTGTGCCACTGGGCTACACCCACTGCCAGGCTGGTAATTGCATGTGCTCTGATGGTCTGCATCGCCGCGCCACGCGTGCTGCACTGTGCCATGCCACGCTGCACCGCATTGTGCCACGCGTGCTAAGCTGTGCTGTGCCGTGCCATGCCATGTTGCATTGTGCAACACACAACACTGTGCTGCATCGTACCATGCATGCCATGCTGTGCTACGCTGTGCTGTGCTGCAGGGACCCGGCCACCTGCTCCTAGAGCCGGGGAGCTGCGGTAGGGCTCTGCTTTGGGACGGCCCGTGGGCTGCCTGTGCCCGGGCAGGTCTGACCCACTGCCATGCCTGTCCTCATCCCCAGCTGATGTGATCCTGCTGTCCCAGGCTGCTGCAGTGGGCAGCGTCTGTCTCGGTGGGTCTCAGCCCTACTCCAGCTGCTTGTGAGCCTGTGGGACAGCCCCACAGCCCTGACCCACAGCTGCCTGCCCACGCTTGCCTGGCGCTGGGAGGACCGGGGTGCCAAATTGGACTCTGCTGGGTGAGCTGGCACCACGCAGTGCTTGGGGGTGGAAGTTGTCTCACTTTAATTACTGCAGTAATGTTATTCTTTTCAGTGCCACGTTAATTGAAATTAAACAGCTGCCACGTTCTGGCTGGGACAAAAGTGAATCCTTTTTCATTCTCCTCCAGTTTAATGAAGACTGACGTGCTGAGAGAAAACAAAGGCGATCCAGCTGCTGCCTCTCACCGGCACACACACCAGCAATTACCAGGGACCCCGCAAGCCGGCAGAGACACCCCGGAGCACCCCACAGCCGCCAGCACCAGGCAGCCCAGCCCCCATGCCCCCAGGCACTCCTGCCTGAAGGGGCTGGCTGGGGGGACGCAGGGGATGGGGTGCCCGCATGGCAGGGGATGCCGGCACTGGGGGTCAGGGAGCGCTGTGCTGTGCCCAGGCATCGAGTCCAGGCTTTGGTCCCATCTGTTAAGAAGTGTCCGGCCACCAGCCGTGCCCCAGTGCAGCCCCTCGGCCCTCCTGCGCTGCCAGGGTCGTCCCGTCCCCGCGGGCTCAGCCAGCGTCCACCTCCCGACATTCAAAGTCACCGAGTGGCCCACACAGCCTGGCAGCCTAAGCCGAGACAGCAGTATTAGCTTAGGAGGGCACCTCTCTCCAGCCTTACGCTTTTTCTCTGTTTTAGGACTAGGAGCTTGCTTGTGATGCCATTCAGTACTTTAAAATATGCAAAATGAGGCACTGGTACAAACCTCATTAACACCCGCCTCCAACATCATTAAGATGTTTCCAAGAAAATTAATTGAGAGACTCATTAAAAATAAATTAAGAAAAATGTGTTGCAGAGCGCCTGCTCTGAGCTCGTAAATCACGGCTCAAAGCTCCAGGCCGCTGCACAGGCAATTAACGCCAGCCAATTTGTTTTATCCTGACTGCGAAAATTAGAAAGCAGACATGGAGATTAGATTAGGGATGTCTGTCAAGCGGAACTTGGAGTGAATATTTTAGGATACAAAATGGAAATCAGGAAAACAAAGCTGGGACTTCATTTGGAAGAGCTGACAGGCAGAGGTGGGGAGGGAGGAGAGAGATTTAGATGTTTTGTGTTTCAAGGAGCGGCACCATGTCTGTATTTAGATATGCACCCATCTCGGGCTCCCACTACCAGACAGCTCTCCATTTTCATCTGCGCATCGCCAGTCCTTTGTGGCTGTGCGCACAGATACCGACTGCCCCTTTCGGGAAGCGTGAGCTCATATTGAGAGCACGCTTTGAAGTTGCTGTGTATTACACAGCCTGAACCGACATGTCGCCCATGTATACTCTGATTACACACTTGGATTAGCAAACACAGTGCAACTGGGTGAGACCACTGCTTGGGACTTAGTCAGCTTTGTGCCATTAGCACCCCTTTGTCCGTCTCTAGCACCTTCCATCAGAGGATCTCAAACTACTTTATATTCATGAACTGAACTGCAGAGCCCTTCTGCAAAATGAGCAAGTGTTATTATCCCTATTTTGCACAGGGAAGCTGAAGCAGAGATAAGTTAAGGTCTTGCTTGTAACTATGTGAATGCATAAATAGCCCACGCAGCAGCAGACACTGTATTTGCGCATACCAGTAGCATGCTGGACACACCGACGGCTAGCTGTGCAGCCCAGCATCCAGCCACGGCCACAGCAGAATCAGCCACAGTGCACACGAGGGGGCAGTTTGCAAACATCCACACCGACAGCTAACAACAGCGCGGTCGAAGTGTCCTGCCAGTGATCAGCTGCATAACAGGAACAGATCTGGAGTGGCCCGGGATGTGGCCCCGCAGCAAGCGGTGCCTCTTCCCGGTGACAGCCGGGCAGCCCTCTGCTGCTGAGGGGCAGCCTCCCTGCTCCCGGGCCTTGGCTGCTCAGGTTCAGCTGAGGCTGGCCTCCCCTGCCGCTGGGCGTTACTTCCCAGCAGCCATCCTAAATGGCCAGTTTTTGGAAAGCAACGATCATGCTTTGGCACACAGGAAACAGGAAAATCCCCTGGACAGGGCAGATTTTAATCCCTGTTTTCTTTGCTTTCTTACCTCATGCCATCTAGACAAGTCCGATGCTCATGTCCCGAGGTCCAACTCCATAATACGCCCGATGGTTTTGGGTGGCATTTTAAAAGGAGAACGCTCCAAGTATGTGAACTGTTAAGAGCTTAGAAGTGCCCTCCTGCATTTGAACGTGTCCTTCTCAGACAGCCCCTTCTTTGCTGTCCCCTCCACAGAATGGAGGGGTGCTGCTTTTCTGCAGCCACTGTACGTCAGTTCAGTTAAATTTCAGTATTTAATGTGTATGTGAATCATGTGCACTCCCAGCATCCCGTCTGGTTTTGACCAGGTACATCTACTGGCACCAGTGTGGGTCAAGCCCACTGATGGAATGGTTTTGGGTTTTAAATTTTTTTTTATTTTGCCAGTGCAGTACTTCTGCATCTTTTAACATAAGGAACTTCTGCCTTTCCACCAAAAGTGAGCCCACACATTCATGCACATGCTTTCCCTCAGCCCACGCCAAACGCTGCCTCACTCTCTCCACGTGGGTTCCTGGATTGTGTGGTCTCTGTACCAGTGCCCCATGTACTGCAACTGAGCAAATGGAAAGCAAAAATCAGTTTGGAGTAAAACCCAGATGCGATCACTTTAATATGCGCAAGCTCTCGGCGCGTACAAAGCAGCACAGAGGATGGTGAACTCCTCGAGCAACTGCGAGATGCCTGTGTCAGAGTTGTTGTAGCGTTTTTACCTAACAAATGGAAGAAAACAAAGAAATGATGGATTAAATCATTAGTGATAAATTAATGCATGCAGGGATAGGGGGACAGCAAAGGAGGTGTCCCACCACCACTGAGATTCTGGGTGCTGTGCAGGCAGGACTTGGGTGCAGGCACATTAACATCAGGTCACTGCAAAATGTAAAATCCCACTTTCAGGGCCAAAGCACAGACACTGCTCCCGCAGCGCAGAGACCTGTCCCAGGAGCATGGGCTTGGTGGAAGACGTGGCAGTCGTGGAGCTTAATCATCGGCTTGTGGGTGCTCGGTGGAAGCTGTGGGCTAATGAGTCAACACAATTGCTGAGTTAGCGACAGGTACACCTCAACAAGGAGCTGTGGTCTCTTGGTGGCGGTGGGAGCTCGTGTGCTCCTGTTGCTCATGGTGCAGGGGGATGTTGGAGCGCTGCCGGGGGGCTCCAAGAGGAGCCACAGGCACTGCCTCAGCCTGCAAGACTCAAGTGAAGCTGCCTGTGGCATTTAGTGGAGGGGAGAGTGAGGGGTAATCTGCTCACACATCTGCATGTAAGTGATTTTGTGGAGAACAGAGTCAACAACAGAAGGCTCTTAGATCTAGCAGGTGAAAGTACATCTCAGTCTGATGACTGCAAGACCAAACAAGACAAACTTGAACAAGCATATACATTAATAGTTAACTCTTGGCAGAGTAAACTGAATGCTGCAGGAGATGTGCCATCAGTGGACATTTAAAACAAAGTTTGGACAGCTTATTCCATCTCTGGTCACCCAGTTACTGACTCCAAAGCAGACACTAATTCTGGTGGTCCTGTGCTGGGGTGGGAGACACCGCGCTGGGTCTGCCCATTCTGGCCATCCAACCCTTTTCGGCATCTCAAACTTGTTTGGCCCCCCACCCCATTTCAGACTCCCACCCCTTTCTGGCCTCTACTTTCTTGTTGGCCTCCCAACCCGTTTCAGGCTCCATCCCCTTTTCTGCTTCCTACCTCTGTTCAGCCTCCCACCCATTTCTGGCCTCTAATTTCTTATCAGCCTCCTACTGTTGTTTGGCCTCCCACCCTTTTTTGGTGTCCCACCTATGTTCAGCCTCCCATCCCCTTTTCTGGTCTCCACTTTCTTACAGGTCTCCCACTCCTTTTTGGCCACCCAACCATTTTCAGCCTCCCAAACTTGTTTGGCCTCCCGCTCCATTTTGGCCTCACATATTTATTTGGCCTCTACTTCCTTTTTGGCCTCCCAACCCTTCTGGCCTCCCACCTCTCTTCAGCCTATCACCCATTTCCAGCCTCTACTTTCTTATCAGAGTCCTACCACCTTTTGGTTGTTCAGCCGTTGTTCAGCCCTCCACTCCTTTTTGGCCTCTTACCCAATATTGACCTCCCAAACTTGTTTGGCCTCCCAGCCCATCTCAGCCTCTACTTTCTTGTGGGCCTCCCAACCCTTTTCAGCGTCCCACCCCTTTTTGGCCTCCTGCCTCTGTTCAGCTTCCTAGATATTTCCAGCCTGTAATTTCTTATCGACCTCCCACGCTTTTTCAGCCTCTAACCTCTGTTCAACCTTCCAACCCTTTTTGTCCTCTGCTTTCTTGTTTTGGTTCCACACTTTTTTGGCCTCCCACCTGTATTCAGCCTCTACTTTCTTGTTGGCCTCCCACCTCTTTTCGGCCTCCCAGCATTGTTCGGTTTCCCACCCTTTTTCAGCCTCTATTTTCATGTCGGCCTCTCACCGTTGTTCAGTCTCCCAACTGCATTCAGCCTCCCACTCCTTTTTGCTCTCCTAGTCATGTCTGAACTCCTCCCTGTGGCTGGCAGACGGGTGGATGTTGAAGGTGGGCAAGGCTGGAGGAAAGGTAGATGCTGAAGAAGAGCGGAGGTGGAAAGCACATGGGAGGACAGGGGGCTTCTGGAGGCTGTAGAGCAATTAAGAGTGCCACAAATAAAGTGGAGGCCAGAGGGCAGGGGAAGTGGGGGTGGGGGGAGGGAAAGGAGGGGACTGAGGTAAGGGGTGGCTGAAAAATGAGTGGGACGATGGAGGGAGGTGGAGGCTGAAAAAGAACTGGAGGGAAAAAAAGAAAAAAAAGCAGAGACTGAAGAAAGTAGGACAGTGGTGAGGGGGAGGCCAGATGCGAGGGGCAGGCCAGTAGGTACAGGGTGGCCAGAGGGCAGCGGGAGGTTGAACAGGAGGTGAGGCCAGCGAGTGGATGGGGTCAAAAAAGGGTGGGTGTGCATGGCGGTGGGCCGCCGTGGGTGAGCGAGGCCAGGAGGGTGGCGAGGCCTAAAGAGGAGACAAGGGGAGGCTTAAAAAGAGTGGCCATCTGTGTGCAGGAGGAGGCCAGACAAAGGGGGCAAGGCTGCAAAAGGAGTGTGAGGCTTAAATAAGGGCAGAGCATTAAAGGGGTGTGTGGTACGTGGTGTGGTAGTGCAAAAGGAAGGAGCGGTCTGTTAAGAGTTTGAGGCCAGACAGCAGACTGACAAAAACCGCATGAGGCTCAAAAAATAGCGTGAGGGGGATACTGAAGGGGAAGGGGCGGCTGGAGAGGGTGCGGGGCCTGAAGAGTCAGGGGAGGCCCGAAGGGGACGGGGAGGCTGGCAAGGGGGCACGACACACAAGCAGCTGAGCGGAGGCAGAGGGGAGCTGGAGCCCAGAAGAAAGCGAGACTGAAAAGGCAGGGGAGGCCAAAAGGGGAGGGAACGGTCTGGAAGGGAGCCAGGGGCTGGAAGCACTGGGGGCTGGAAGCACTGGGGGCTGGAGCGGAGGTGGCACCCCCGGGCGCGGCCCAGGGGCCGAAGGCCGAAGGCCGGGGCGGCCGGAGGGGCTGGGGGTGCCG
>JAVJGI010000036.1:23160970-23193047 GCA_035590275.1 Ibycter americanus | reverse complement strand
CCACACTGAGATGGTGGCGTCAGAGACGTGGAAGGGACGGGCTGGAGCTCGGTGCGGTTTCACAAGGGCTGGAGGGACCAGGACCGTCTCTGTTAGCAGACGGCGGCTGGCGGCGAGGCTCCGCAGCACAGGCTGCCCCCCAGAACCTCACCAGTCATTGCTGACGGCAGGTTTTGAGGCGAGATGAGAAAATATCGTACAGATAAAAGGAGAAGATAGGAGGAAAACCTCAACCTCACTCTGCAAATCATAACAGCTTTGTCAAAATAAAAGTCAGAGCTAAATCCTCCCGCTGCACACCTTCCCACTCCGGAAACTGTTCAAGCACAGACATTTTCTATTAGCTGCAAACTCTGCACACATCAGGGAGAGACTCTAGCATAATATCTGCACAATAGCACCTCTGCGCAAACACTGTACCAGTAATGGGAAATTTTCATGATGTAAAGCAGCAAGGTCACACGATGTGTCCAGGCAGCCATTGGAAAGGCACAGTCTCTCCAGACGGTACAGAGGAAAGCTCGGAATTGCTCTTGGTTCATTAGGCTTTGCCTGAGGGGTTTTCTTCCACTATTAACTATAAACAAGGTTCAGGTTGTTGTTACTCAGTTTTGTGCAGGCAGTGCAGAAAGGTGAAGGGGAAGGTTTATCAAGAGTCATTTGTAAATATGCTAAGACAATTCAGATATGTTTTTAAAATCCATCAGACATCCTGCATAGTAAGTCACCTTAAACAAGAACATTGAAAAAGCTTTGTCAATACAGCAGCATCTTTTTCAGCACAGAAATTTTTCATGAACATTGGCAAAGAGTCTGTGCATAAATTACACACAGCAGAACATACAGTGCAAATTTCCTTCCCTCTAGGCACTGACACTATGTTCCCCTGCAGCCTGCCTGTTTCTCCCAGCTTTATGACCCCGATGAGATGAGCTCTCACTGTTTTTTTCCTTGTTACATTTTGGTATTTCAAAGCATGGCCTGCTTCTCACTCCCATCTCCCTGCTCCACATTATTAATGAATTGGAAAGCAGACATCATTAGTTTTTGGAGACCATTTCTTTTAAAATTTACAGAACCCTTCATCTGAATCCCCAGAGCCAGTCTGCTGTTCTCATCTTAGAATCTTATTAGCATCATATCTCCTGGATCCTGCCATGCAAACTGCATTGCTATGCACTTTCTAGCACTTGACCCTTTTGCGGACGGAATTAATTTCCTCTTTGAAGGTAGAGCAGCATGCTGTTGTGCTTGTTAAAGAAAGAAAACTCAAGCCAGAAGATAGGAAAGAAGCAGAGGATATTCTCAGCTAAATATTGGCCACTATAAGGTTTTATATAGGCAGGCTGAGAAAGAGAAAGATTGGTCAAAAGAAATAATACATTGATGACGTTTTATTACCAGAAACGTCTTCCAAAAGAGCATGCAAATTACCCAATTGGCAATACTAACTGGGAATTTCTGGTTTTATGGCATACTCTTTTTTAGCAGCATTGTCTTTGTCTGCAGCTCCTCTGCATCCTCCACCTGTTTCTGCATCCACAATACCCTCAGACTTTTGGCTGTAGAATTCATATGAATAATACAAAGGACCAGAATTTGCTTCCTGCTTGGGGCAATGAAAGGGTGCCCAAGCTGTGTCTGAAGTGCATAAAGAAAACCAGCCCCAGTTTTTCTCTAAAAGGATATATTATCTAGCACCCCAAGTACGTTGATGTCATTACTACTATGCCCTCAAAAGGCACAATGTTGCTGACGTGTGGAGTAAACTAGAAAATTTTAAGTGTTTGTTGCTCAGTTTGGGTTATTTCTAGTTCCACAGGACTACTGGAACTGAAGAACTTTCCTCATCTGCATTGTTTTTACAGTTTTGGTTCTGTTGTCTACCTTTTAGAAGCAATCTTTACTATGACTGCTGTAAAGAAAATTCCTTAGGATGAAGGCTTCATCCTTTCCATAAGTTCACTGAGAATATGTTAATAAAGGAGTGCAGAAGTCTATTTTTAAGTAACTTCTTGCAAAAATACAAAGCCAAAGAGCACTGAACAGCAGAGCAAAGCTTAAATCTTCTCTATCAGCAAAGCTACCAGACTGGACTCGGGAATCGGAAAGGGTCCTGGATAGAGCAAACAGCTGGAGGTGGGATGGGTGACCAGTTCAATTCAACAGTTGACTGGATTGCTGTTTTCTCATGGCTGCACAGCAGTCCAAGTGAAAGGAGCAGAGGAGTCCAGCTTAGGCTTAACCGCACCAGGGAGGCACAACTCCTGGACAGTTACCCTGGAGTCCTATTAATATCATGGAGTGTAAAGAAAGAGGAAAGCCTCCAAAGCCAGGTGGGGACTGGAAGCGGAGCAAGTCCTTCATCTCTGCACACATCTGCCCTGTCCACCAAAGCCAGCCCAGAAGTCAACCCTAGAGATGGTCTTTGCTGTGAAGCTTGGTTCTACCTCATTTAGTTCACACAGAGCCAAATCTTGATAACTGCATCTAGTCATCTCTTTCTAGCACACCAGAGCACGTCAGAGCCATACTTGGCAACCCAGTCACATCTCCTTCCCCTTTCTATCTTACCATGGCCTGTAACATCAGTCTTCCTAGGAAAACAAAGTTCCCAGGCATAAATTCCTCAGAAAGTGATTGGAAAGTGCCTTGTCCTGTGTAGAACCCCCAGAGTTTTATACAGGCTAGTACGCTGGGTGAGTGAGCATCATGCCCATCACCCTACCCTTTACCATGTCCTCCAAAAGAGCAAGAGAACTGCTGGAGAACTGTGACTCACTCTTTTCTTCTCGTTTACCACTCACCTTCTGAAAACATGGGGGATGTTCATGCAGAATTCATCAGGCAAATGGTGTTAGCAGCAGCAGTGCAAGTGCCAGACACAGACTGGCAGAGAGCTTATGAATAGCATGATGAGTGATCTATAGCAAAAGCCATGGGCAAGAGCTAGCCATTAGTCTGGGGCTTAGTAATGCACTCTTCAAGTACATTACTCACCAATCCATCAGGCAACCTGCTAAAGAACTGAGAGATTCCAGCACTTTTAAATCTGTAACGCAATGGCTGGCAGCCTGCACTACATGCCCTAGGTTACAAGGGCATGGAGGAAGACAATTCATTTTGTGTCATAGCCAGTATTTCTTCTTCTCCTTTTCTGTGTGTACTTAAGAAATGGACCTTCTATTATCTGCAGATTAATAGCCAGAAGAATGCTCTGGTGTCTCTGTTAACATTTACTATTGAGGAAGGCTTTCAAAGAGTGCAGTTTTCATTAGCTGGACTAAGTACCGAAACATGCGTGAGAACAGATGTGATTTCTTCATTTAAAAATAGTGCCTACAGTAGAACTATTTCGGAAAAATGCTACAGTTACAAGACACTACTGGAACACTGGACCTGACAGAATTAAGGTTGCCAGCATAATTTGGGCCATTCTGTATAAGCATATGATACAGACTGCAGTACATGATCCTATACGGTACTCACTCACAAGGTGGATAATGTGCACAGAAAAGGTAATCAGTCAGTATTTCTTTTTCTCCCTCACAACTTAGTGTGTGGCTCCAACTTGCATCTAGTGCACGCTTTTCAAATCTCATGCAGAACATTGTTATTAATCTCCTTGTGGGAATTTCTGTGAAATTCATCATTATCTAAATTCTCCAGGAGCATTACCTAATCTCAGCACCCCTGTGAGGAAAAGGTTTTATTATCCACACTTTACAAACGCCGAATAGAGGCAGAGAGAGATTCAAGTGTTAGATGTGTCTTCTAATTTTAGGCACTTGATTCGAGGTGTCTAGTTCTGATTTGTGAAGCACTTAACAACTTTATAGCATTTCGTATGTTTCTGGCAAAACTGTGAGTGCTCAGCAATTTTACAAAAACACCTTCATGTTCCAAGCTGAAAACTTTGAAGATAAGGACAATTAGAGCTGTCTGTGAGGGTTCTGGCTTGTCCACTCTCTCCAGGAACAAAACAAACCCACGGCCATACCTGTCAGTAAAAGCAGTTCCCCACTGAGACCGTTCCCTAGCTGCCGCCTGTCATTCATTCAGCACTTTGGAGTTTCCACAGCAGCCGGATGAGCGATCCCACAAACAGCAGTTGTCTTTGCCACACGTTGACCCGTTCACAGAGCAGTAACCACGCACGCAGCGTGTCATCAGCGAGCAGCGGTGTCAGGTGTAGGCCCAAAAAAGCTGAACTGAAGTGGTACCATCAGGCCATGCTTTGCAATTTGGGAATGCAGCTGGGGTGTGGGATGAGTGTGCTCTGGCAGGGACAGGGCATGCAGGGAATGGGTGGAAGAGTGTAGAGGAATTGTAGAGGATTAATTAACGTTGTGGGCTTGCTTCTGGGGCAGTGGGTTGGCTGATGTGGATAATGTACAGCTGTGGCTTGTTCCTGCGAAGTAGCTAAATAGCACTGGGGAGCCTGGAAGGGAAGGAGCACTGGTGGAAGAGAGAGGAGACTGGATGAAGAAGAGCCCAGGGATGTAGGAGAGGCCCTGGGAGAAGCTGAGAGAAGAAGGGGGCCTGGATGAGGAGAAGCTGGATGGAGGAGAAGCCAGGAACTCTGATGCAGCAGGGGCAAGAAGCAGGGTGGGCTGGCCTGAAGAGGATGAAGAAACAGCACAGACAGTAGATGGACTTCTGGAACCTTGTGTGGGAAAGCCTTGTTGCAGCGTGATAGTTTGGTAGTGCTGCAACAGAAGAGAGTCCCAGCAGGGCTGGCGGCGAGGAATGTCCCAGCAAAGGCTATTTCTGAAGGCAGGGTGCAACATATTGCTAAAATACTTCTGGCAAGGATACTGAAATCTTTACGTTGACACACAGCTGTATGTTTTTTCAAGGAAATGTGTAAGGTTCCCCCTCCAAATCTTGAACGAGTCATGTATTTTATTTGGTTAAAATAATTTTGGCAAAACTGTTTTCTTCCAGAAATATGAAATAAAAATCATGCCAACAAAAAAATGAATGTAGAAAACTTCAGGTTTAAAATGGGTAAAGAAGTGGTGAGCAACTAAAAAGAGAATCTTTCAATGGAAAATGTCAGTACTACCTTTATGTGACAATACAAATTAATATTTACATGGAAATTAAACACAGGAACTTCAAACATTAAAAACTGAATAGTAAATTAACTTTGAATACATAGTCCTAGGCACACTTTGACTGTGGCAAGGTAAGGTTAAAAGTCTGCAATAACGAACATACCAAAACCCTCCCTGTTTTCCTCCCTAACCCTGTTTTTGCTGGCCACAGCTGCTTGGACATCTGCTTTAACTGACATATGTATTTAGGACTCTGAGGAGAAATAGGAAATGCTACTCGTGTCCAATATGGGTGGGTTCATGTTGCAGTAAGCACCTTAAATTTCTTATTTCAAGGTTTTGAACACCCAGATTTGCAACTCAAACTCACTGACAGATTTTGGTTTGTTTTCCTTTTTTGGAGTTAGTCTGGTAGTAAGAGAAAACAGGGCAACCTGATGTGCGAGGCACCACTAAAGTCACCTCTGCTGCATCCCCCGCCTTGCGGTGCTCCCTGCCCTGGCCAGCCTGACACCCACGTCTGCGGGTGCTCACGGTGGGTGCCCAGCTGCCCCCTCCCATGCCTCAGTGGCAGCGGTGCACCGTCTGTCAGTGACAGTGCTGCTGGAAGGGATGCCCAGCATTACCTCTTGCACTTTTCAGTCACTCCCTCTTAATACCTCCCTCATCATGCACTGCTGAGGAGCACAGGTAAGCCTGTCCTTTCTTTAATAACCTCTGTGCTCTCCGCAGGGGAGAAAAACAGACTCCACAGATTTCAAGGAAGGAGGAGAGGGGAGAGGACCTGCAGGGACATGCTGCTGATAGCCAGAAAACTGGAGACCAGAAGAACAGGTGCAAGTTGCCAGTGATACCGCACAAAAAGGGAGAAGCTATGAAGACAAAAACCCCCTCTGTTGTAGCTGGAGTCCAAATCAGTTTGCCTCACACAGGGCACCAATTGTCGCAGCACAAGCAAGCTAGAAGGCTGCAACAAGGCTTTTACCGTGGGTCAGATTCTACTGTCCGTGCTGTTTCACCTTCCTCTAGAGGCCAGACCACACTGCTCCTCCCTCCATCCAATCCCCTCTCCCACACTCCTCAGTGTTATTTAACTACTTAGCGGGAAACAGCTACAGCTGCACATCATCCATGTCAATCAACCCACTGCCTTCGAGGCAAGGCCACAGCTGCGTATTATCAATGTTAATCAACCCACTGCCTTCATTCCTCTACACCCCTCAAAACCAAAACACCACAGTACTGGAGGGGTGAGACCAGAGGGCTAGGAGGCAGGGAAGAATGAATGAGGAATGAAAAAAGAATGCAAGAAAAAGCATATAAGCACGGCAGAACTGAAATCAAAGCTTTGTCTGAAGTAAAAACAGTATCAGTTTAAAAATATTTAAAACAACTGTTGCAAAATCTAGTGCAAACTTAATTTGGGTTCAGAGTAGCTTAATTTGGTAATTGATCAATGCATGCCTCTTTTAAATGAAGATAGGAATGTTTAGACAGGATTTCACACCAGTTAATTCATTTTTAAAGAGAATTCAGATTTTAATATGGATGATGCTTCAAAGAAGCTCCAGAAAAGAAGAACAAACCACAGAGCAAGTAGAAAATTCTTAGTTATACAAATATAAACAGAAAATCTAAGGCTAAACCACTGAAAAACCCACAGGATTTATTTGAATCCTTCCTGAAGGGGCAGACTACTGCTCTGCAGGGAGGGAGGTCTGGGCAGCCCCTATTTCTGCAACCTAGATCCCTGCACCTATTGAATGTGTTGATGTTGGCACTTTCTGGGTGTTTGTGTGCATGTCTGAAGAGCATGAGTGGACTTTCACACTCTGTGATTCAGTGTTTACTTAGTAGGCTTAGAGTCATTCTTTGCTTTATTTTAAAAAGTCTTAAAATATTCCAACATCTCATGGGAGAACATCCCAAAGCCTCGGTGTAGTTTTTTCTGCCGTGCTTGGCCAGGTCTTTGTCTGTGCAGGTGGAACTGGCCAGTTAATGCTAGAGCAGTGTCTGAGCGCCTGTGAGCTGTGCCAGACCCTGCACACTGCCCATGCCACCAGAACCCACTGCTGCCTGAATTCTGTTAGCACCTTTCCTGGGCACTCACTGCATTTCAAACATCCATCAGTGTGTTCACTGATGGCTTCCACAACTTCACATTGAAAGGACCTTACTTGAGGGTGCAAATGGCTAATATAGAATGAATCAATCCAATGTGACAGTCTGTGCAGACCAGCATACTTCAGAAAAGAAACAATCCAGTCCTGTGGGACTTAAGTGCTTCTGTTGGCTCCTGCTACAGTATGAATTACTCAAATCGCTTTGAACAAGAGTGCTTCATTCCCACTTGTAACAACACAGCACTCTGCTTCCTCTCTCTGGTCCCAAGCTCTCTGCCTCTGCAAGAGCTCCTGCTTCCCCACCGTGACCTTCTTGTTCCCTCTAGGACTACCTCCAGCTAGACTCCTATTAGGGAATCTCATCTCCAGCTCTAACACAACCACTCCAGACACACCATTGCTGAGCAGCCAGCAGTGTTCACCCTGTGCCAGCGCTCAGCTTTCTCCCGGGACTGGGCTGTCAATACACAGATCAAGCAGTGGAGCACAGGAACAGTTACACTGCTCTGAAGCTGACTGCTGGAGCTCAAGGTGGCTGGAAGCAGAGACTTGGCACCCTAAAGTAGACAGATTGTACCTCTTCTTTTGCCTTTTTCTGGCTGCCATTTGCTTACCTGAATTGAATATTCAACCGAGAAATAAGTTGCTCTTCGAAAACTATCTGAAACCTCAGTTCTTCTTGCTCCATCATTTGCCCTGCTAAAGTGAGGCTGAAGCAAAAAAGAAACTAAACCACTACTGGAAAAGTACAATGGAAAGGTGAGATGTGGCCTTGGTGGCTGATTCAGGGCTTGAGCAGCTAGACAGAAAGTGTGGAAGGGCTAGGTTCTGCAACAAGGCATCAGCTCTGTGTATGATAAGCTATGCAGAAGACTCATGTGACAAAACACAGACTTCAGTCTCTGGTTACATTCCTTACCTGCAGCAGAAAGTCTCTGATCTTCAGAAAACAGCCTGCTCCTGGTCACATACCACTCCCTCTTGACCGAACTTGCTTGAAATAGTAAATGACCAGCCCAAGGAAAATCTTAGTCCTGTCTGCCTCGCCATGCCTGGTCTGGCAGAGAGCTGAATCCAGGCTGCAAGTCCTGGTCCAGGCAGATACCCATATATCCTCCTGAGGCACCAGCATGAGGGCCACAGTCCTCAGAAATCAAAAATAAGCATCCTTCAGATTCATGAGAAACAGCTGGAGGAAAAAGATGTAACAACCTGCTCCTCCCTATGCTAGTTAGCCCTGATGTAAGAGGGCTCCGTGGAGCACACGGAGGTCATGGGCTCAGAGCAGTACCAGTCAAGCCCATCTCACTCTTTCAGGAGAGAGTTTATGAAACAACACCAGGTACCATGGAAGAGTTGGGTACTTGGCTACGCCAGGTAAATCCCTGTCTAAATAGGAAGGCAGGGTGCTAGCAGAGAGCAAACAACACAGCATGAAGAAGAGATCTTGTTTCTGGATCTCGGTAAGTGTCTGGTCAATGGGGCTTCTTCCCCGTGCAGCTTGCAGCCCTCCTCTCCAAGCATGAGGCAAGAAGCAACCAAGCCAACCACCCTCCAAGATTTGCAGCTGAGTTCACCTCTCCCATCACCCTTCCCAGCAGCTGCACTTGCTGCAGTGCACACAGGGCACAAGGGCAATTCCTCAGCCCTGGAGAGCACCACAGAGGGACTCCTCGGCTGGGAGGTGGAGGATGACACAAAGGAGCTGAAATCAGTTTTCTGGGAGCTACATTATTGCTGCCTGCTTTGACCTGAGCTACCTGGCTTCAAAGCCCAAAAGAGATGCCTTGGGCTGTCTTGATCCTCTTCAAGAAGATGTTCAGCTGCCTGTGACTTGTGCTGCAGATTCTGAGTGTGGAGAACCATGAGGGAACCCAGGACATGGGCTGTGTCATCGAAATAGGAGACACAGCAATAGCCATTTCTCCATGCTGCAATATATTACTGTTTGCAGCATGCAAATCATACCGTGAGAATTAGTCTCCACCTTTTGCATTTCTTCTATTTCTCTGTCCTTGTTCCTTGCTCTTTGTACTTGCTCCCAAACAAAGAAGTCAAAACTGTGAAGAATGATTCAAGGCATCAATGAACACAGAATTAACACAAAAAGCAGGCCTGTTATGCAAAGGGACCACTCAGTCATCAGCCAGAAGGCTATGCAGGTTTCCACTGTAGGGGCAGAAATGAGGGGGGAGGGGTACATGACAATGAAATGGGAGCAGTAGATATTCATTCACCTTGAAGGCTTCCCCACACATGAACTCACACACACACAGAGCAAACAACGGTGCTATTCCTACAGGGAACTCTCACCCTCAGGCTAACCCTAAAGCAAGCATTAACCTAGTTATTGCGCCCTTGGGCAGTCTGCAGGATGAGGAAGCTGACTATTTGGGGAGCAAGGTGAGCAGCTTCAGCATTTAAGTACAATATCCTATGATCACCTGAGAGCGACAGTAGGAATTTCTCATCATTTTGGCAGAGTTGGGGGAGATGCAGGGCACCCTCCTGTCCTTGTTTTTCAGCCATCTGCTCACATGATTAGACAAAGCGTAACTTTTGTTAAAACAGAAGCATCACTGTTTTAGGAGACAATTGCTATGGCAGCTTTGAAACCTTCAGCCAGCTTCTTCCTTCTGGCACTAAAGATCTAACCGCACGGGTGAAGGCCCAGGCTGAATCACCTGTACCAAGCCTGTTGCTCTGCCTATCTCACAGGATGAGGTAGGGAAGAGGGATGTGACCACCTGCCTTGCTCACAAAGCACCCTCAAATTTCAGCTGCTCTGGAAAGCACAAAACCCCACCTGCCAATGTGGGGAAACTGCCAAGAGCTCCCTTCTTGTAGACCCAGGCTCACTCAGGCTTTGCTGGTCAAACAGCATTTGTCCCTTCAGAAGGTTTGTCCTGCATCTCTTGTTTTCCCTTGCTGACCACCAAACGCAGAAAACCTGCCATTGACTGATTGTCACCCTGAATCTTCAGGAACTAACATCAGTGTTTCCATATGGACATATGACCGCAGAAGCAGGAGGTAGTGCTGCAATTTTTAGCACCAGTCATCTGCTGCCGCCTTTGAAACACACATATATAGATGCTAGAGCAGAAAGTCCTAGTCCTTGTTGGCCTGCAGACAGCGCCGTGACAAAAGGGAAATACAGAGTAAACAATCACTGAACTGGCAAAGAAAGTGGGTGCCACCAAAATAACGAACTGGGACAGAGAAAGCCTGAGTGACAGATGGCATAGCCCTGGGTGAGCAGGAGCCACCGACAGCTGTATGAGCAGACAAATAGGATGGGCAGATTAACGAGCAAAGGGGAGAGCACCAGCAGAGAGCAAGACACTGAATTACAGCAGGAATGGGTTATGATGGTATGTCTGGCGTTTGCTGAAGAGCTTTCACCTGTACCTGCAGCATCTCCAACTAGTAGTGTTGCAGTGTTTAGGTACTTTATACCTTGGAATATATGTTTAGAAAAGGAACACATGGTTCTAAGGAAGAGAAACCCCAAATCACTCCAGCTGAGAGTCTGATCCTACAAAATCCACTCCTTCAGTTACTGAAGCAAAATGTAAGTATCTGGCTGAATTTCATTCTGTTAAGATATTTTACCACTTCATTGCCAATCAGAGTGATGTCTACAGAGATCAGTTCCAGTCACCACTGTAGGCGACCAGAGACCATGAACAGGCATTCCGATGTTCAGGACCTTAACATTGGGCTGAACCTTGAGAAGGATCCTTATTTTCATCTGGGACTTCAGCATCCCGTCTTGTTTTTCTGAAGATACCATTCGTTTTCTGAGTCTGCAGTGCAGACAATACCTGCCTGTAGTATCTTTGATAGTTTTGAATCATGCTATACAGAATCATGCTGTACAGTCTCATCTCACTGAATCTTTGGCTCCATTGAACCCAGGTCCAGTGGTCTGGCTGCCAGCCTAGTTTTATCAAGACCAGGAACAAAGGAACTGCACATTACAACCTATCTGTCTGACTGGTTTTTATTGTATATATTTTCTCTGTTGTACAAGTGATCAGCTTGCTTCCTTTTAAAGCCTGCAGTCAGCTTTAATCTACTTAGCCAGGATTAATGAGAGATTTGTTAAAGATTTAAAGATTTTACACACTTTGCTTACAACTGTTGTTATCTACAACCATCAGGCAATAAGCCCCATGCAGACAAGCTGTTCTTAATGTCAAGCACATTCATCAGGTGTGCCAAGGCTGGTGACATGATACTGATTGCTGATACCTGTT
Organism: Ibycter americanus; assembly: GCA_035590275.1. Classification (NCBI taxonomy): domain Eukaryota; kingdom Metazoa; phylum Chordata; class Aves; order Falconiformes; family Falconidae; genus Ibycter; species Ibycter americanus. The sequence goes on along the minus strand of JAVJGI010000036.1, from coordinate 23,181,602 downwards.
GTTGGCAGGACTGGTACCTTCACAGACCTGTTCAGAAAGCCGTGCTCAGACCTCTGCCCACACCCTGCCATTCTTTTGCAAAACAGAGAAAATGTGGGACAAAGCTGGCAGCTCAGAATGTGGGCTACTGCACTGGCACCAACAGCTGACACTGTCACGGGGCTCAACACTGTTAGGAGTGGAAAATCAGGAGCGGAAAATCAGGAGCATCCATACAAGCCAGGCTAACGTTGCCTGATGTTGCATGCCTTACCCAGGAGAGGTGAGGAGGGAACTGCAGCTCCTGGTGGTTACCTGTTATTGTATCCCATTGCTTAAACCAGCATTGGTACTTGAGGAACGGAAGGTGGCAGAGGTGATGTGATTCTTTAAAACAAGGACTCTACGCTGGATGTGGGAACTCTTCTTGGTGGAAATTATAACAGGTAATGTTAGTAGGCACATGGCTAAACTATGCTCTGTTGGGGAGGCCCCCACGTGCAGAGAAGCCTCAGCTCGCAAGTTTCCTGCATTAGTGTTTCAGGTGGCTTACCTCCATCGAGGCACAGAAAGCAAGAACTGCAGACAAAGGCCCCAGGAAGTCTCAAGGATGGAGCTGCAGGGAATTCTTCCAGTGCCGCAGGTGAGGAACCACAGAGGCCAAGCACAGGAGGACACTGGAAGAAAGCAACGAGTGTCTGTCAGCTGCTCTCTGTTCCACTGGCAAAAAACACCACTTCCATGGAAATGAGACAATCAACACAAAACAGACAATAAATGAGTAATGCTGTGTGAGGGATTCTCCATGCTACTGTCTCTTGTTACTTGACCTACAAAGACCAGAAAAATCTCTTCTGGTAGATATGGAAGTTTCAGTGCATGTGCTGGATGAGCTTTCATTCTCCCACCCCAAAGAAGCTGTTTCATCCCTAAATACAAAGCTCAGGACATTCACCAGTCCATAGCGCAGCATCAAACCCACGAGAGAATGTTCTCAAGTTTTGGTGGTTTTATAAAAACTATCAAAAAGCGGCACATCTATAGAGACTGAATTCCCTCCGATGCCTGCAAATTGCTCCATAGCTGGAGGTCCTTCTCCCACCCCACAACCCCAGGCCCCAGCGTGGGCCAGCCCTGAAAGAGTGTCCATCAGAGGTACCATCCAGAGAACCATCTCCAGTCCTGGTGCAGGGTCTGCTGACCCACCACACCAAACACCCTAACCAGAAAACAGACGTTCTCCTCGCCTTTCCAGCTTGCTGGAGCTTTTGTGATGAGCAAAGCAGGGTGGTTTGCCTCGAGGTTAAAAACTGGCCTGACTCCTGACATTGCAGGGCCACCGGTCCCCAGGCTGTGAGCTGTTCCTTGGGGCTACCATACTGCTCCCTTTCGTGGCCCTTGGTCCTCTCTGCTGTCACAGCTCCACACACCTCCCCCCTCCCCCCCAAAAAACCCAAACAATGCCTTGCCTTCGCTGCACACCGGTTATTCCCAGTGGCCCCAGTCCTGCACAGGCTCCAGGTCAGACTCAGCTGCTTCTGTGCTAATGGCAGCGGTGAGGACCAGCACGGGGACAGTCACCCCTCGGTGCAGGCAGGAGACACCAGCATTGAGCAGTCATAAGCAAAAGATGCTTTGGAGCCTGGATGTGCTGCTGCCTCTCACCTGCTTGTCAAGACAGAAGACATGCCAGTTTTGCCTTCCTTATACCTCACGCAGAGGGTCCTTTTATATTCCCACACCAAGAATCCTACAGTCACATGTAAAAGCAGTTTATGAATTCACTACTTTGTACTGGAGACGTTCAGCATGACACACACTGCCAAGAGGCAAGACCTGCATCTACTAAATAAACCATACAAAGACTCACGATATTTTGAAACTGATTGAAAGTGAGACATTCATCCGTTTAGGTGGTAACTAACACCCCAAAACTTTTGAAACCCGAGGGATAAACACATATGGTTTTTACAACTGAAATGCAGATTCTCAAGAAAAGCAAATCACTTTTTTGCCCAAAAGCCCTTTCAGGAACCTCCCAGAGCTGAGGATGGCTGATGCTGCACTGCCCTGGCCCCTGGGCTCACCCGCCCTGCTGCTCCTTGCCAGACACTGCCCGGAGCGGGCAGGCTGTGGCACGCACCAGAGCCATGCCACAGTCACAGCCACGCCACAGATCTCCACGTGCCCACGTCTGTTATTATTTACCCTCTCCCTGTGCAGACAGCTCAAAGCAGCGGCATCCCCATGTGAAATAGCCTACCTGCATTCTCCCGATGCTCCCAAGATCTCCAAACGCGCAGAGAAGAGGGGGGAAAAAACAAAAGAAAAGAAAAAAAGAAAAAGAGTCTTGATACCTGTCCTGCAATTCCAGATATTCCAGAGACCATTTCAGTGCTGAAGCTGAACACTGCCGGCTCTGGGCAGGAAACTCAAGGTCTCTCTCCACTGGCACTGCCACCCCTGCGCTGACCTTGCAGCTCTCCCGAAGGTCAGGCACGGGTCTCTGGCTCAGAGCACAAGTTAGATGTGGCGCATTGCAAATGAGCAGTAATCCCACCATGTCTGTCGGAGGCAAGCATCTCAGCGCAGCTCCCTGATGCACACTGTGCCCACTGAGCTCACCTGCCTGAACTGCAGGGTCTCTCCTGCTGGCAGGAGTCCCAGAGGCATCCGGAGTGAGACCCAGGCTGAGCCGCCTGTGTGGGACTGCCCAGTCACCACAGCCCCAGCTCCCCTGCCCCAGCCAAACGCCTCCTGGAGAAGTTAGAAGGGAGCAGGTGGGGCTTGGCAGAGGGAGAAACAGAAAATGGAACAAGGGGGACAGAGTGGAAAGGGGGGCTTGCTTCTCATTAATGAGCATTTGAGCTGCTGATCTCAGGGAAGACTTTGAAAAGAAAGCGCAGAGCCCTCCTGGCAGGGCAGCCAGCCCAGCTGCCCTCCCCGCGTCTCACTTTTTATAAATTCTGGGAAACACTTTTAGACAGACACTGGCACTCATAAATTATACAACTAATTTGCATAGTCCAGTCATGAGACATTATGCAAATGTGACCTGATTTGCATAATGGATTCCTCTCGTCGCTTCACTTGCTTCATGCTTTTAAAAAACAAAATGAAATAAAATGAAAGCACGAGAAGGTGAAAGCAGCAAGTTCCCAGCAGTGCTGTGTCTCCTCCCAGCCACACCGTCACTCACCCTCGCTTATGGCAGAGATTGGGGCGAGGGAGAGCAAAAGCAAAAAAACAAAGCCCTCACATGGTTTATTTCTCTCTTAATTACAATGAACTAACTTTCCCCTGGTTGAGATGCTTCACCCCAAGCGACGTATCTGAGCCAATTAAGGAAACGAAAAAAAGCCCTGGAAGACAGGGCGAGCCTGTAACAGACAGCGGTCCTCCGATGCCCCACCTCAGCAGTTGCAGGGTGCCCGGGCTGGGGAGCCCTGCGGTGCGAGACCCTGCAGAGGCTGGTCATTTAAGTGCTGTGATAAGCCTTTTGGGGGGACAGCTTTCCTGCTTAAACTTCGACAGAGCTCGCCTTTCTGAAAGGCGGGTGGGTGGGAGAGGCGAGGGGAGGGGTTGCTTTGATTGTTTATAGCAAAATATAGCGGTGACATGTCGGGAGGACGAGGCGGGAGCACGTCAGCCGCCCTCAGCCGCACTCCAACAGGCGGACGACCGTCCGTCCATCCCTCTGCAGTCGCTGGTTTTGCTGCAGGCTCTTCCCTGCCCCCCTGAACCAGCGCGAGCGGCAGAACCGTGCCAAGCGGCTGGCGTCCGTACCCTGTGGGAAAAGTTAACTGTAATTCTTCAGCTTTTAAAATCAATTAACCCGTGTGTTAATTAACATCAAGTCGACGGGAGGAGGAGGAGGAGGGGAGAGCGGGAGGGAGGAGGGAGGAAAGAGCTGCAAGGGCGGATGGCAGCGGAGTTGGCACAGTGCCATCCATTCAGTGGCAACGCCACAGCTCCCTGCGATCGCGGCAGCGGGTATATGTTACGGGGGCCCTGTGCGCGGGCCAGACAGTGCAGTAAAGCCAAGGGAGATTATCCAGACCCCCAGGAGCAAACGGCAGGCAGCGACCGGAGGCGCGAGTGCCAGGATTACAGACCAGGCTCCTCCGCTGCAAGCCCTTCCTTGGACGCACGCCGCTGTGGGGCCGGGGGCTCCCCCACCAGCGCCGCACAACTCGGACTTTCAGCACTTTTTCCCCCCTTTAAACGTCATTCTGCCGCAGTGGAGCCAGCACAACGGATGCTTTCACACCCTGTGAGACAAAGGCCGTCGTCTCCGCCATGACACCGCTCCGTTCCAAGCCGAGGCCGGCATCTTGGAGTCTTTAAAAATAAAGGGAAAAGGGAAATGCGAACAATAAAAACAGCAACAGAAAAAACCTCAACAACAAACCCCTTGTGCCCGTTCTCCATGCCAGGGGCAACATGGGCATCTGTCGCAGCAGAAGGCGTTTGTTTGGGGCTTTCTTTTTTTTTTTTTTTCTTTTTTTTTTTTTGCAAGCTGTTGGCGTGTTTGCCATTCAGGTTCGTTTACAATTAACTCCAAAAAAAACCCCATCCACACCCAGTCCAGTCAACAACAAACAAAAGGGAGTAGCCGACATCGAGAGAGAAATGCCACAAGAAGCTGCAAGAATGCAAGCTACAGATGATGCCATTTGCCATTCGGACAACCTCAGGGAAAGGTGCCAATTCTGCAGCTCGGGAGACTCTGAGAAGGGAGCATGAAGGTCTCCAAATAGCACACCGAAGGAAGGAAGGAATACCGCTCTTATAGGGCAGGATCACAGCTGCATACAGCCTCTGCTGGGAGGAGAGGGAATGTTTATCGGTGTAGCGAGAGATGCCTGTGTATGCACATACGCACACAGAACAGTGTGTGTATGGACACACATACACATATGCACACAATGCCTCAGATAAATGCAGATTAGATGTGTGAGTGTGGGGGTGTGTATGATGGAGATGTGTGTATACTTCTGTGTGTACACACATACGTCTGTGTGGGGGTATATATTTGTGTGCACGCATGTAATACACATAGATGCACATGCAGGGAGATGCATGTTTGTGTGCTTGGGTGAGAGAGAAAGACACGGAGTGAGAAAGACACAGACACAGACACAGACACACACACTCACCCAACGTCAGTATACATCCCACTTTTTGACCTAGGTATACACCGAAGACAAAATAAAAATCATACTCCAGCAGCAAGCAGGCAGTCAGAGATTTATCTACATTCACTGCTATCACCAGGGAGATGAATGGGGCCGATCTGAAGCCCTTTACAAGATCCACTATGGGAGTGAAGGAGGAGGAGGGATGCCACACAGACATGCACAAACTTGAAGACAGAGAGATTTGGAAGGTGCTACTTGTGAAACCCAGGTGGCACTCCGGAGGGGTGAGCGAGGGAAAGAGCCGCACAGGCGCCCTGCAGGGTCCGGAGGGCTTGGGGCTTTTGGAAGAGGGCGTCAAGGGACAGCTGGCTACTTACGTTGTCTGCGCTGCTGAGGATCCTGCAAGGTGTTCTGTTGGCACCGGGCGCTGAGCCAGGGAAGGGCACTGGAAACAAAAGGGAGAGACAAAAAATAAAGTCATACAACGGGAATATTAATTGCCTCTCTTGCGGATTTTACAAAACACACAAAATGTTTTCTTTTTGCTTGGGTTTTTTTTTGTGGATTGGCGCGCTTCCCTTCTGCATGGAAAATACTAGCATGGGATTTACAGCCCAGCTACAAGGCTCGGGATTAACAGCGCTGGCATCTTTTGGGCATATTTTTTCTTTTAATGAATGAGCTTTCGCTGTTAATGAGGAATAATCGTTTGGCTAATGAGCTTTGAAACATTAAGAGAAAAGAGGTTTTTTTTCCCGTTAATCGCCCTAGTGCGACCGCATGGATGGATTACAAAAGACAGCAGTAGGAACGCAGTACAAAGGGGGGGAAACGTCTCCTGGAGTGGGATAAATGCAGAGATGGGTGATGCGTCCCTGCATCTCTCCTTCCTTCTCTCTCTCTTACTCTCTCTGCCAACTGCTATGGGTTTCCATAACTCCGCAATCAAAGTGGATGCTCGGGAAAGATTATTATAGTCAAACAGTGAAGCGTCGGCGGTTAATGTCTCCAGTGTTTAATCATCATACAGTAGAATGGTTTTATGCATATTTCATTTGCATATCATTAAACCGCGCTAGCGCGGGACATTCAGAGCTGGAGAGGTACAAAGTTGGGGGGAGAGAGAGGGAGAGCAAGAAAGAGACAGAGGGAGGAAGGTCCCTATGATGCCTATCTTCAAAAGCCAGGGACTTGTTCCATGATCTGTCTTCTACTTTTACTAAAATCATGATGACTTGGAAACCTTTGAAGTTGGATATAACCTTGGATTCTTCTAATTCCAGCAGAGTGATGTATTAGAAAGGGGGAAATGATGCTGCGCTAGACATTTAAAGGAATATAAACTCCAGTGGAATGGAAATAGGAGCTCTTTGGGGAACGAACTGGCAGACCCAGCCACAGCTTCGACAAACACCACACTTCTGGGTTAATACTAGTAAAGGATATCAGAGTAATACAAAAGAAATGAAGACAACATATACATTAAGATGGGGATTATATTTCTCTACTCTTTCTATTTTCTTTTCTTTTCCTTTTTAAAGGTACAAAGAAGGATGGAACCAGCGGTAATTTACACGCTAATTAGCGAACAGTTGCCTCTTTTTGTGTTTGTTTTTCTTCTCTCTTTATTTTGGAGAGGGGTGTTGTCACCGCTGAAGTGATTAATCAATTATTTGGTAGCTCAGATCCTTCTCCACTGGCACTGATCAGGAAGAGAAGGTGGTGGTTGCGGGGGGAGGAACACAGTGGGCTCTTTGTAGATCTTATACATGCACAACATATTAATTGGGGTCTTTATAAAGCTCCCTCAATAGACTGTTTCTTTCCTGGAAAAACAGCAGCTGGTTAGCCACCGTTGGCGACTCTTCAAATATTACTTTCGCTGGGGGCAGTTCTGTCGCTGTTTGTTGTTGTGCTTTATTTTCTTTCTCCACGGAGGGGGCTACGTGTGCGATGCTACCACTGCCCACCGCTTTCGAATGGCAGACAGACAGACAGATGATATCGGTATCAAGACAATCTCTTGAGCTGAATGCAGAGCTTTGCTTCAAAATGAAATGCTGTTTTATATTTAAATTCTCCTCCTTTCCCTCCCCCACTTTTCTTCTCCTCCAAGTCTTTGTCTTGGTTATGAATATTCAGATGAGCTGTGATGTGATTACACTGTACAATTACTTGTGTCCATGGTGGTGGCGAAGGCACTGAGGAAAGACAGAGCCAGATGAGCCTGGAGCTCATTTGGGGTTTGTTTTCCGTATTTTTCCCCCCATCTCTGTAGCGCTGCGGCACATGCAGATGTCGCTGTTGTTCTTTATAAAGCCCTAATGATATGCGAAAGCATAACGAGCCCATTTGGGTGCACAGCATCAACGAAATATTATTGGGGGGGAATCCTGACTGAAGGAATGTCCACACAAATTATTTTTATTTAAATGAGTTGAAGAGGTGGCGGTGAGGCAGAGGAAGTCACATGAATACATGCATAATGTTAATACCCAGAAAGGTTATCGCCAAGGAGAAGAGGGTTTTTTGCACCATGCTTGGGACAAACAGGCTCATTAGGGAATAGCACAGCCCACTGTGTGATTTAGTTATTTATCATTACTCATTCTTAAGCCAGGGCACCAGGCAAGCTTGCCACCTGGAGACTCAAGAGCGCTGGGAGCTGGATGCCTGGACAACTCCCGGTTTTCATTCAGAAGTCTCAGTGAAGTGTGCGGTCGGAGTGGGACAGGAGAAGAGGAACCAGAGGGAGAATGCGTTAAGTGCCACAGCTTGGTGGCAAAGGAGGGCTCCGACCACAGCCTCGAGGGTGGAGTGACAACACGGCAGCACGCTGGTGCTGAGGCACTGGCTGGTGCCAGGCTTGCGTGCACTTCCCAAGGTACAGAGCTCTGACGGGGCGCCCAGCAGCTCCCTGCCATGCTGGCTCTGTGTCCCCACTGCGGGACACTGGGACAGGGGGCTCAGTGCAGCCGGGCCTGGAGCAGACAAGCTCCTGGCCACTGTGCAATCAGGGAGACTGCCAAGGGGACGGAGAGCCAGGAGCTGGCCAGGTGCACCTGTACCCATTTTTCTTAGAGCAGCGAACAGTACCACTGGATATTACAAGTACAAAAATTCCACGTGCATGTGGAAATAGGACTTCTTGGCTACTCTGTTCTGCTAAGAGCGCTCTTCTGGGCCAGGGGTTTGCACCTACGTACATCAGCAAGGGCTGAACAAAGTAAGATCGAGTGGACCACCAGCGAACAGCAACACCCTCATTTCAGCTGTGTTTGATGTCAGCTTTCGGTAGGTCTGTGCCTTGTGTGCTTGCTCCGCACTGGTCCTGAACGGCTCTGCCTTCACAGCTTCCTCAGCCTCCACCACACCCTTGGTTGTGGGTAAGGCCAAAGCTGCAGCCAGACCTGGTCTCCAGGGAGGGAACATCGCTCTCCTCCCTGCCCGAAAAGGGAGAGGCGAGGCTATTGCAGATGGGACCCGTTGTGAGAGGAGCTCTCCTCTCCCCCCACGCTGTGGGCATGTGCAGACTTTACCTGCAGCTCTAGAAACGCTCCTGAGCAGATCCCCAGCTGTCAGAGTGGGGTGGCCCCACTGCCTCTAAAGGTATGCCATTTGTCACAGACACAGAGGTGACATGAGAACCTGCCCAAAGGAGGCTGCAAACCTCTCTAAGCAGACAGTAGTTACCAGGTCTCCTTAGGCAGGCCCCATCACAGAGGGAGCACTGAGAGCCCCAGACAGGAGGATTATGCTCTAGTCTGTATCTCTCTAAGGACCAATGTGCAGAGGATGCAGTGACCCATAGCAAAGAGGAAAGCTGCTGCCCGATGCTGCTTAAAGACTCCTAACCACAGGCCCATCTTGCCATCATCTGCCTCCAGTCCCTTCTGCATCTCAACAGCTGCATCCCTGTCATGCACATGCACACACCCTTCTGCAAAGGCACCCAGGAGACTGAGTAGACGGCAACAGACTGCCAGTTCTGATCAAAACCAGGACGTCAGCACTGCCTCTGGGCAACAATCCTAAACCCAGGCTCTCTCTGCTCACAGTTTCAAACAGCATGCAAAAATTCAGGACACAAGGGATAACCCAATCATCAGCCTAACTCAGAAGTTAGATGTGAATATCCTGTCCATGACCACACAGCCCTCTCGAAGGCATGGCTAAGAGATATTGCCACCCTGATGAAAAGGAACATGTGCTAAAATCAACCTAGACCCAAGTAAGCAGCCCAAAGCCCATCTACTGTAAGGAACTGAGCAGCCATGATCAGCAGGAGTGATCTGAGCAGATCACCTCCACCCCATCCACCCTAACCTATTGCTTCTTGACCCCAGAACAGTGGCACTGCTGGTCTGGACCTTGTGGAACAGCAACCCAGAAGATGCTGCGCAACCCTGCCCCATCCTTCTGGCCTCCAGCCTCAAAGCAGCTTAATACAGATGCGGTCTGTCAAAGACCAAATGCAGCCTGGGAATATGGAATAACCAAAACAAGCATAAAGTGACTCCACAGAAGGGCCACGCACGTGCCATGCCCTTGTCATTGTTCCAGGTATCAAATCTTTCCCCCGACCTGGTTTTGCCCTGGCAGCACAGCAGGGACCTCAATCCTGAATAGTGCCTTTGCACACCATGAGCCTTACTCATTAGGGAAGGGGTTAAGCGGGCAGGAGCCTAAACACCAATCTGCCCTGGAGTGGAGGGTAAGATGAGGACTGAAGGACAGGCTATGAGGCACAGAGATGGCCGTGCAGTCTCAGAGTCCCCCTCCTGTGCCTCCACTGGCAGGCAACCCTAACCGCACTGCACAGCAGGGCAGTTTCCCCCCTGCTCGTGGGTCTCAGTGTAGCCAAGGCAGCCCTTGACCCCAACCGCAGCTTGCTGCTAAGCCTTAGGAGGGTTTCCTGACCAAGACGTGGAGCAGGCTGCAAAACAGATCAATGGTTCTAGCAGTGGCCTCACCTGGCTGACACTTTTCCTGCAGTCCTCAAGATTCTTACTCACATCACATGCAGGAGATCATCCAACATTGCTGGAGGAAGGCCAAAGGAAAGAGAGGCTGGGAACTGCCAGAAGAGTTCATGCAGCCTGCTGTCTGCTCCTGGGTAAGAGAAACTCCCAAGGAAGATGGAGTCAAGCAGCTTAGGACCAAAAGCCTAGTCAGAGCCACTCTTTTTACAGGTGCTCCCAAAGAGGAGCTGGAAGGAGACTACAGCTCTGAAAATGAGCACAGTGTGCGCCATACATGCAACAGGTCCATGGGTGAGGATAGGGCAGGGGAGGTGGTGATGCAGCATGCTGTGAGAGGCAGTGATGCTCACACTACAATACCCATGCTGAAAGGCTGGGCACCCTGCTCTGCACAACACGGAATGTCCTCACACGGCTTCTGCAAAGGTGTTCTGGCCCGTGGAGGCTACTGGGGCTTTTTGACATGTGCAGGTGTGAAATATTACCTCCAGCGTCCCAAACATTTTCTGAAAACAAGTCTGTGACCATTTGGAAGTGAATCTCCCCAAGGAGGCTTTAGGAAGGGGAAGCTCTTATAAGACTACAGGAACCATTGCTCTGCTTGTCAATTTACCAAATACCCTGAAGAAATTGCTATTTAGAAAAAGGAAATTCAAGCATTTATAGAACATATTGCTATTTAAAAAACCAAAAGAATTGTTTTGCAAATAGTAGCACTGCTGAAGAGGGGAAAGAAGTACATCAGTCATTTGATATTACATATAAGCAGTTTATTAAAGAATTAAATATTTATAGACTATAAAGCAAGCAGGGCGATGAGTTGCAAACAGCTTGCTGAGAAGTATGTTATAAACAATGAGTCTGTCAGTGACTAATAAAGTATGGAGAACGCAAATGTTTTATAAAATCACCAAGCCAGCTATGAATCTCCAAAGCTGAGATGCTGCAGGACCCACCAAGGTTCCTGTTGCAATGTAAGCCTGGAGCCAATATGGGAGGGACAGCATCTGATGAGATATGTGGAGTGCAGACACATGCTGAGCACTCGTGGGAATGCACATTATTCAATGCCTTAGAGAGATTTAATTTTTCACATTATTTTAAACAGAGATCTATTAATAGGAAGTTCAGGAATTTTCAAAGAGTTCAAGGCACTTCCATCATCAGTTTTTCACTGCACCTACTCTTCCATTTCAAACAAAATTACAGTTTGTGATTCAGACTGAAATTCCTCTCTGCAAAGCCCTTTTCTTCCCCCCGCAAAAGAAAAGGCGTAGATACCCCAGACACCAGCTTCCCTGTTCTGAGCAATCCTCTGTGTTGACTCAAGGGCTCCAGCCTGACTCAAGGTTGGAGAAAAGCAGCTCCCTCCATCACAGACACAGCACAATTACAAAGGACAACTAAGATTTTCAGAGACTGTACAAGAGGAACAAATACACTGTAGCCCATGAGGAGAGGAACACGCTTTTGCTTGCAGGCTTTGGGGGAAATCACAATCTACAATAAAAGTGTGCATTTTTCCCTATGCGAAAAGGACAGACGTTCATCACAGTAATTTTGGGGGACACTGCTGTTTTATTACTAGCAGAGATGAAAGACTCTCCAGATTATTTTTCGTTTTTGTGAAGCCAACCCAAGGCTCAGAAAGTATTTCTAATGTAAGATGAGCTGACACCTGTTGTCATGTCAAAGCTGATCCCTATAGCTGTCCCCACAATTACAAGTCTGGTGGGATGGCTGAAGCTCCCACGTGGTCCAGGCATTCATGACCTTTTCAAATTCATTCTCTTTGCAAGCCAGCAGGACTCAGACCCACCTGAAAAATCCCAGTCATCACAAATTCCATTCCTCAGACAGTCACTGCAGTGACCACCTTCCTCCCAAGGCAGCAAGCCAAAGTCTTGTCTGCTGAGACAAGGACAGGAGGATCTGCACAGACAGGAGGAAGAGCATAGCTGCTGCCTCCTTCCTCTCCTCAATTAAGTCCCTATGAAGTGCCATCTTTAACTAAGATAGGAATAAGCAGGCTAAGAACTGGGGTTGGTGAAGACAGATTCATTTAGGATGTAGAGAGAAACCTCATTTTGCCAGCTGTTCTTTCTGCATTTACACAAGGTGGTAGATTTTAATCCTCTGAAATGTTATTAAGACAAATGCTTTTTTTACTGTTAAAATGCAGTAATTATTCAAGCTTATTTGCCAGGGAAGAGTATATGAGGCTAAATTTTGGGTTAAAGAGCAACCTTTGTTGTCTTGTGTGGAAATTATTACAGTGTAGTACAGATCTCACCAGACTTCAGGGTTGACACAGAAGGTATGTAGGAAAGCACAGTCCAACCAAATGCACAAAACTCATTAGTTCCAGATGAACTGTCTGAATGGTCCCCCTCTTGAGAGCCCTGGGCCCATTACCTCCAGGGGTCTCTCCGGGAAAGTGTGGTATCTCCCCGCCAGCACTATAACCAGTCCAGTACTGCTCTTCCTGTGCTGGTGGAGCCGCAGCTATCTGCACCAGCTTCACCAAGCACTACTGAGCGCTGCAAGAATCCTTAAGCATGATGACCAAACCAAGACAAGATCAGTCGAACTTCACTGTTCTTTTCTCCATTACTACATTTTCCCTTCTTGCAGTCCAGCTCTCACCTCTCTCCATACCATGAAATTTTCCACCCCCCCAAACAGGTTTCTTTACCCCAGTGATTTACCAAGTATTATTCTATCACCTTCCTTCCCTGCAATCCTAAAATCACAGAACACGCTGCAATGCACTCAGGGTTACTTGTAGCAAGGGTCTTGCCTCCATTTCATAGTCAAGCTGTTTGCAGGATACAAAGGTCTGTTCTTGACCTGTCCTCATCTCTTTTTTTTGCAGATTTCAGTACTGTGCTCATCTCCTGTGTCAGCCCCACGGGGCCATCAGGACACATCAATTCATGACATAACTCACTGACCCAGGATTTAACACACTTTTCAAGCCTGTATTCCCTCTTCGGTCCTTTGCTTCTTCGGTCTTTATCCCCTGTCTCCAAGCTCCCTTCAGCACTCGTAACTCCCAATATCCTTCTCCATTACTGACTCTCTTCCTCCCACCCAGGCATTTTGGTGGGTTTTGTGGCTGTTGCTTGAACAATAAGCACTGTTGAACCTGAAGCTCCTGTCCTCCTATCCTTATCCGCCACTGTTAGGCTTCAACATTGGCACCTGTTTCTAATGCTGACACCCATAGCCAATCTCATTGCTTACTTCTACTTGTCTGCTGTAGCTATGTCACTCTGGACTTGGCTGCAGCTTTTCCTGCTCCCTAGGTGTGGATGGAGTAACACTGTTCTACTTTCAGACCAGCGTGACGGGCAGATTACTAGTACTTCTTTTGTACTCTCTTCTCCCAGTCACATCCCCACCTGAAGCCTCACTGGCACCTGCCTTAATTGCTGAAAAGTTACCAGTTCCCTGGTCCCCAAAGCATTCACCTTACCCTCTTTTTCAGGATGTGGAGAACAATCCCACTGAGTTTATCCCCTTACCCTACAGATCTGACAGGAACAATTCACACTCTGATTCCCTTTCCTAAGTGTTTGAGAAGGTCCTTATGATGATGCAACACTACCTCAATAAACAAAGCATTACAACCTCGCTAACAGGCAGAGAACATGCTGCCCAGCTTCAGCAAACAGGCTGGAAGATTTCTGCTTCTGAAGCTCTGCTTGTGCATGGGCAGTCCCATCAAGCAGATCTCCTTCAGCGGGAGATTACCTTTCCACAAACACGGAGACAAGCTTTGCTTTCAACATTTCAGGACAGATAGCACCCCAGCTGAAGGGGCTCCTGCACTGGGAATAAGGTGTGCACAGCTCATCACTTCAGGACCTGACTTTTCAAGACCCCTTCCCATGTGCTGTTGTACTTGCAAGACACATGCCCTGTACCACTAGGTGTCTGGCACATGGATGGACATGTCTCCGTAGCAATGCCATCCAGAGCCAAGGCTGTGAGATGCCATATGCATTCATCCGCCTCCTAAAGGCACTAGGAAGAGGCAGAGAAGTCAGGGCAGTTGTGTGAATGTTCAGAGAGAACACTGCAGAATCAGAATTATCTGTACGTTTTATTATCACATTCCCACTTGCTAGCATTATGACCTGCAGGATGGAGGGTGAGGAATTCCAGCAAAGTATGGATTAAACAGCTGCATCAAGTAAGCATCAGATATACAGGTTGAATCACAAAGAGGTGATATTTAAAGGTGTGCTTACTGTTACTCCAGTAAGCATTTTGCGGATGCTCTATATGATGCTAAGCATTAGCAAGGCAGGTAATCTGCATCACTCAGACCAGGAGACTCTAGGAGTAAGGTAATGACAACTGCCATATGAACACAGCATCATGCTGAGCCTAGCTTATTTCGGTCAGCACTGAGTGAACATGGCATTCCCTCACAGGTATTCAGAAGGTTACATCTAAGTCACTGCAAATTTCCCAAGTACATCTTTCCTATCCACACAGACATGCAAAGCCTGTTTGTCGTTCCTGCTCTGCAGCCAGGACTTCATCAATGGAAAATGAGCTGTTTAGACTTGGTTAGAGACCAGCTGCTCCAAAGGCTGTGGAGATGCAGAGCAAAACTGCCCTGGGAGGATGGTAAGAGGACAGTCAGCCTTTGAAACCTAAAACTTTGTTACATGGCTTCAAGCTTAGAAAGGCTATCTAGTCTCGAGCAGTAAAGTGCACACTCAACAGACCAGATGAATCACATTTCAATGAAATCAAGTACTTTGTTGTCCTGTATCTTACATAGCTAACTCACAAGATAAACATATTTCAGAAGACAACAAATTGTCTCAAGGCACACTGTCTCCTACTGAGCAGCTCTGAATGTACCTCATACAAAGTAGATGCTATGCCATCCTCACAAATTCAGGTTTTAAATACAGCAAATATACACATGTGCTTCATATATTTTGTTACATATGTTCCCTATGTACATTAAGATGGGTTTATTTTACTTTAATGGACTCCTTTAAGGAATATTTGTCATCCCAGAAGCCTGCGAGTGCAGCTACTTCTTGACACACTCCTTCTGCCTGCCCAGCCAGATATATGGTCACAGGATGCTCACGAAGCACCTGGCATGCGTCCCACAGAACCATTGCATCCCCCCAGAGCACGTGGGAGTGAGCACTCTGTTTGCTAACATGATGTATGGCTGTCATGCTACCTGTTGGCTTTACCACCTCAATCCTTGAGCACTGAAAATAGTTTCGAGTCCACCTTGCCATCCCTCCATCCCAAAGCAGTGAACATCGAGCATCCTGCACCCTTCATCAAACGTCACACTGTGGTTTTACCACGGGTTTAATCTAATATACCTGGATAACTTCCAAGGAGGAGGAGGCGGATGTCCTGCCATCTCCCACATGACATTACCCCACACCAGTTCTCAGCCAGACTGCCTCTCTGATCTGGCTCATGGTGCAGCTGAGGGAGCACCAGTGCCAGTACAACGGAGAGGCAGGAACAAATTCCAAGACAGGGAAGGGAAGATGGGAGAGATGGAACTCTCCCTTTTAGCATGGTCTGTTATCTAGGTTTAAACAGCTCCAGAAACTGCATCCTAAGTTTCTGAAGAAGGGGTCTGCAGCAAAGACCATGAATATTTAAATGTTTACATTGTGAGGACAGAAATGAGGTAACCTTAAAAATGCACAACTACGAGACAATCCTTTCCACAACACCTGATTAGCCCCTGGATCGCATTGCTGCAAAGGCACTTGGGCTTTATGACATAAGATAGTTTGTTTTTTTTTTTAATGAAAGAATTGGAAAGAACATTTGGCAGTGAACAAGCTGCCTTATCACTGCCTGCAGAGGAATTTTTCTGCATCTTGTTAAAAAGGTCATGATTAAGTCAACTCCTGATTTATCCCAATCCATCATTTTCCTATATTCATATTGTCTGAGAGTTCTCATCTTTGTGGAGGACTTTGAGAAACTCTTAAGCAGAGCTTCAGGTAGTCATGCTTGGAACCAGAGCCCTAGCTGGTGCCGGGGAGTAGAGGGGTTCATGTGCAGTGGGACAGAGCTTTGGACTCCCAGCATAACAGAGAACTTAAAAGTCCCTTTTCAAACAGGCATAACTCAATAAACATCCCTGAAATTGTCTTCTATAATAAACACAGTGTTATTATATAAAAGCTTCCAAATTGAAAATGATCAATGTGCTTTTAGGAGCTATCAAAGATGTATCACCTGTACTTACTGAAAGAAGAGAGACAATTTTAGAAGCTACTGTTAAAGACGGCGCTCTCCTCCTCCCTTTTAAACCAAAGAAAAACATATAAAAGAGTAAGAGAGGGGGGAAAAGGAGGTCATGTAACACAGCTTCATTCTCTTGACAAAGTCTTACCGAAATTATGCTATGGTTTGGCATGCCATTGTCCATCCTTGCCACTGCGGTTTTAATGGTTTCTATGACCAGATTTATGCCAGATTCATGAAATACAAAGCAAAGGAACACGAGGGGTAAAGCAAGCATTAAGTGAGAAGAAATGTCTAAAGCTTCAGCTGTCCACACGTATTGAGTGTAGCTCCCTTTCCTTTTGCCTACAGTGAGACCAGCGGGACAGTAATATAGTAGGTAATGCAGGGTCTCCTCAAGGACTAAAATGACAGTTAAATAACTATTCTTCCTTCTTCTTCTCACCTAGCTGCCAGAAAAAAATTCCACTTGCCAGTTTCTCCCTGCAACATTCACATTTAAAGTTCTTCTTTGGAATTGGAATTATATTGATGCCTATCACAGAAATAATCAAACTCCCCAAATGCCCTTCACTACCCCAAATAATTCTTTAAACTTAAAATGCCCAGGTTTCCCTAGTCTTTGATCTTGAGCCTTGGTTTGTTTCACAGGGAGTCCTACATACAAGGTCAAGCTAGTAGTAGCTTGTGCTACTTTCCCTTGCCACAGCATAAAGGAAGGGGTGAGCACAATTAATGTCTCAGTTTAAAGGGACCTAAATAGTCATTACAAGTTAGGGCAACTTGCATCAGACTGCTCGAAGTCATGCCAAGGGCCACAAAATGCCAGTATCCTTGGTGCAAAACATACAAATCACAGAATCACAGAATGGTTTGGGTGGGAAGGGACCTTTAAAGGTCATCTAGCCCACCCCCCGTTGCCATGGGCAGGGACAAAGATGGCCCAAAGTTGGCCTCTCCCTGCCACCTTCTAAAAAGATGTCTCTGAGCTCCCAGAAGAAGATGTAATACAGAATCGCAGAATGATTGAGGGTGGAAAGGACCTCCAGAGGAATTTGTCTGTATATGTTTGACCTTGTTCCTGAAGATGACAACCAAAATCCTGAAGATGAAAACCAAAATGTGGTTCACAATATGAAAACTTAACTGGGGAACGCACACGTCTGCTAACACTTACTGATGGACTAGAGCTTTCAAAAGAGCCCCACAGGTCCACAGACTTCAGGTTCATGTTTGCTGATCTAACCTAGCTGCTATTTAAGCCATTAATTCTTAAACACAGAAAACAGATTATTCCCTTCCTTGGCAGCAGCTTCTTCACATTTGAAAGCTGTTGACATATCAGCCTCCTCTAGTGCTATCATAAAATTTGCACCTAAGAGCCAACAGGACAAGACAGAAAACAGTTTGGCATGGTGCCTTTTGTACTTTTGCTGATTCATTTTTTTAGAAGTATCACATGAGCAACTGTTCTAGAAGCAATACTGCATCACCACCAAAAGCTTTCCAAAGTTGATTCCTAGTCTCCATTTACTTTCATAAATAAATGCAGAGAATCAAGTTGTTTGTTATCTTATTATCAAAGACCACAAAAGACTGGACCAAAATAGCACTTCCTATCTAGCAAAGGGCTCCCACAATTTCATTCATGCCTGTAGAAATAATCTGTTCTGTTTGTACAAATATGCTGTACACCTCTTGAGAGGTGAGACGGATTCCTAAAGAGTCCGATCCTTTGTGATTCGTAGTCAACAGTCGCTCCTGAACAAGAACAGGTCAGGTGGTAATCCCCTCTGCTTTGTCTGCAGCAAAAAAAGCAGCGTAAGACACATCAAGAGTTTGCACAGAATTTCTGCGGCAAGTATTTAGCTATCTCCAGTAGGATAGCTGCTTGTGACGTTGAGCACAGGTTCATATCTGAGAATGGAGGAAGCAGACTTGAGACCAGAGCGCAGCTATGTCTGGCCTGGTTTTGACAACTTGCAACAAAATATTTTCCTCCTGTATCACATAGCTAAGCAAACAGCACATTGGCTGTGAAGACAGACAGTCTTGTACATCTCCTAGCGGTCAAAAGGCTTGGATCCTACTTTGAGCTCTGTCGTACGCTTTCTTTATGAGCTGGATCTATCACATAAAAGTTTAGGCAAGAACAAAGAACAAAGTAAAATTGGAGTATTTATCAGCTGCTTAATGGAAATACTTTGGAGTCCCGATTCTTCAGTATGTTTTAAGAATCCAAGGAAAGGTGGAAGAAATTATAAATAAACAATAAAACATACAATCATCATCAGGAAGAACAAATGACTAGCCAGTAGACCACAGGTGTCAGGAACTCAGCAAGTGCAAGGAATCAGCAGGGATATAGCTTCCAAGATCCCAAATCTAACAGCTGTGGCGCACTAGGGAGAATCTGCTGCTGAAAGCAGCTGCCTTCAGGGAACTTCCCTAGACAGCACCTCTCCTGCCACTGTTTGAGGGAGAATATGGGAATAGATGGACAAGGCAGGGCACTTCTGTTTTTTCTGGGTTTAGAAGTTACTGATATGGAAGTGCTGCTTGGAAGGCTATCCTTCCTAAATTCTCATTAACTTCTTTATTTTTACAGTCAAACCACCATTATTCAAAACTGTGATTTGAAGGTGTAGCTCTAAAAAGGTAAGCCTAGAATTACATGAAGCTGGCTCTTCTGTTAGTAGCATGACAGGCAAAATTGTCATTACTACCCAGTATCTCTCCTATGTCTACAGTTAGCATCTTCACTGGGAAAATCACAAACATCTAAATTTCCACACACCCCCCACCCCCCTGGGGTTTTAATTTTATAAAATACATACGTGTTCTTTGCCACTTTTTCCTGCTTCTTTTTTTTCATAACAACTTTATTATTAGAGTGAGTAGACATACGTTGAAAAGTAGCAAGGTGGAGAAGGGATTTACATTCAGGTACAACCTATGAGGATACAGCCAGGGCAGAAGGCTGAACTGCGGTTTCAACCAGTGCAGGTGGGGAAGAGGCTGCTTTTCAACAAACATGTTCATTTCATCCCCTAAATGGAACCAGATTGTATTGAATATCCCAACCGAGTATGAAGAACTTGTCTAATGAATGTACCACAAAGCTTCCATGGGAAGCTGGAACACTGCAAAAGAGTGGCCGAGGTGCAACAGAACAAGGTGCAACAGAACATTTAAAACATGGAGGGAATGAAACATGGTCCCAGAAACATCTCCTGGCTGGTCTGTCTGCTCTCTGTTGCTGCACACTCGCATGTACATTCCCTCTTCTGGTGGCTGCTCGCTTCTAGTTCAGGGTAGAATCGAGAAAGCAAATTCTTTTCTTAATGTCCACCAACACA
Organism: Ibycter americanus; assembly: GCA_035590275.1. NCBI lineage: Eukaryota > Metazoa > Chordata > Aves > Falconiformes > Falconidae > Ibycter > Ibycter americanus. Next base: position 23,161,883 of record JAVJGI010000036.1, on the reverse strand, counting down.
AACAGCCGACAACGGAAACACCAACAAGATTAGTTTACCAACAAGATTACTATTAAAGCAGGATAGATGAATACTCAGGGCTCAGAAATTATGAAGACAGGCTGCTTGCATACAATACTATCCCTTCGCATAAGTCTCAGTTATGTCCTCGAGTCCTGGGCCCTGTTCCTTGACTGTGCTGGATGGCTGGCAAGGAGCAAGCCCAGGCTGGGTGTTGGACTGCATGTTCTGCCCACGGTGAGGTGGCGACGAGCCAGGGCTTAGTTCAGAAAGGCAGTGAGGCATCCTATCAGAAAGAATTGCCATTTCAAATAAGGAAAAACATGAATCTGCTAGGCAAGACAGAAAAAATAGTTACTAATAACTTTAAAACCCTGTCTAATAAATTTCTGCTGTAGGTAAAGTCAGAAGCATAAATAACAAGCCAACCACTTGCAAGTAAAAACAGATGAACCATGCCATACCTTTTCCCCAAGTCAGACATCAGAAATGTCATAATCATATCCTACTCTGACCTTGCTAAATGATTATAAATACTGAGGATATAAACATTTCTCTGTAGGCTCCCTTCTTTAAGTGCAATTCTCTGCAACTGAAAGTCCAGTCATCAACTTAATACATATATTACAAATATAATTCATCTTTGCTTGCTATCTCTTCCATCACTCCTCTTGACACCTAAATTGTAAGTTAGATGTCATGCTCAAAGAGCTGCACAATTTTCCCAAATCTATTTAATTGCAGGATTCTTTCTGCAGAAGCTTTACATTGTGGTCTTTGATTTCAGGTGCTGGTTGTAATGATCTCCACATCTCTAGCCTTCCCAGTTACCACACAGTCCCTGTTTCTCAGGCTGTCCATCCAGACTCCTCTGACCTGCCCGTGGTTCCAGGCCAGTGCTATGAATTTTGAA
>JAVJGI010000036.1:23146763-23160406 GCA_035590275.1 Ibycter americanus | reverse complement strand
GCTGGCCTCCCTGCAGAGGCTGCCCACAGCTCGCACAGCCTGCACCTCCACCGGCAGGTCTGCCTTGCGGTTCCCTTATTCAAATATTTTCAGCTTCTCATGATTTCTGTGCTATGGTTATGTTAGATCACAAACTTTTCTGAACAGAAGCACTGCACCCACCTGGAGTCCCCAGTAAGACCAGTGGGTGGTATGGTAAACACCACATTAAATCTGCACGCTGCCTTCAGCCTGTCTGCCTTTGGAAAATTCCCTCTGCATGAAATTCTCCCCATCCCCACTGATCATTGTTTTAATTTAAAGGGTTTTTTAAAGGATGTGATTTTAATGAGTGCAAGGCTCAGACTAGAAATACTGTATTTCTTTCTCCTGAATGATGAAGTAGGCACTTGGACTCTCTGCATTGATTTCTAATCTGCCATTTCATACTCTTGACAGTGAGCCCTGGAAACCAGGTTCACTCGGCTGTACCGTGAGGGTTCCCGTGAATAAGAGTAGTGAGGCTGGTTGGGCCAAAAAGGAGGACCTGAATATCGGTCACAACCCTTACTTAGCCAACAGCTCTTCAGCACAGCTGACTGGAGGAGGAGGAGTAGTAGTAGTAGTAATAATAATGATGATGATGATGAAAGAAGACATGTATAGACTTTGATAAGAAGGAACTCAAAGTGGAGCTCTGCTCCTTGGGATGTGCATGCAGGTCCTGCCTTCCCAGGGAGAGCAGAATGACCAAGAGGCAGGAAATTAAAATGGCATGGATCTACTGATCAGAAATGCAAATTCATGGAGACCACCACAAGTAGACTCATACTCAGATACGCACCTGAGCATATATGGATTTTATCTCATTCACCACGCGCACCAGAGCAAGTCTATTTGTGCTTCCTAAGAGCCTGTCTTCCAGAAAACCCTCCAATACAGGCACGCTACACTCACCAAACAGTGCAGCAATTATACTCCCTTCCATCAAACCTCGGTTTAGGTTTCTGATGAGGAACGCCTATAATTAAAGTGACAAAAATCTTCCTTTCCCAGATGCAAAGGAGACCTTTATTGTTTGTTGCTATAAGGCAAAGTCTGAATTTTTCATTTCAGGCGCTTTCGTTTCAGAGATCAAGAAACATACACTCCTCTTAAATAAAGACACTTCAGAGATTTAATTCCCATGCATTCTGACAAGCCGCATGACATGCACACATCAGCATGCACCAGCTATCTGGGTCTGGCTGTCTACAGAGCCATCAGTGCAGGTGCTCTTACCAGCTCTCAACCACCCTCACACCACCCACTACTATCATTTTTGTGGAGCCAGAAATATTCTTTAGATTCATTCACTGCTGTAAAGTCAGAGCTGTAAAGTCAGATCTTTTCCTCCTTTAAATGTGACTAGCTATTTACTCCCTAACAATTCTGCTTCAGAGCTGATTTAGCATTTTTATTGGAATGTGAAAGCTCTTAAAAGAAGAAAAAAATCTAATCAGGCAGAAGAGATAGAAAACTTGCTGAATTTTTTCTCCCCCCTTTGCACCCCTTCAATCCTATCAAAAGCACATCTTCCATTCATTGCTTCCCGATGTCATTATGACAAGCGGCTACAAATCAATAGCAGAAGCAAAGGCAGGCCTAGCCCGCACTCACCAAGTGATAAAGATTCACTCTCAACCCCGATTTGCTAATAGCACATAATAGCAGCCATTGGCGCCCCGCATTAAATCATACATTTCACTCTGCGTTTATTATGGGATTTTTAAAACTCCTCACCAAATTGGATTTTCTCGACGGTCTCTAATTTCCACATTTATCATTTAAAATTAAACTCCTCTGTGGGGAGGGGGTTGGGAAAAGGGGAAGGAAGAGAGAAGCCATGCAATTCTGTATTTTCCTCTTTCTTTTTTATGAAAACCCATAAATAATCTCAGGTATCATTGCCATCAGCCCTGAAGTTTCATATATATATAAAATACCAGAATTTAGGTTAGAATAGCTTTGGGATTCAGCTTACCTTCATGCAGCCCTGCTAAAGAAGAGGAAATTAAAGAGAAAGCCATAAGGAAACAGGTTTTAAATAAGAAATCCAATAAACAAAACAGTCAACAAAGTAAGGTTGTATGAAAAGCATTATGGAAAATTACCGTGGATTTCCTCAGCTGGAAAAGCTAAATAGCAAGGAAAAGATGGACCAAAAAAATTTTTAAACACCCAACAAAACACACACAAATAAAACCTTATTATGTCTTTTCAGTTCACAGAAAATTCATTTGACAAATAAAGCAAAAACTTAACAACAAACTCATCTTTTAAAGCAGGTTTTTCTTAGAACTAATTTCCTTGTGATCAGGACAAACAAAGGAAGGCAACATACCTGAAGCCATCGTTCACTGAAATTTGTTGTTTCACCCCATTCATCCTACAGGTGCCACCATGTGTAGGCTACTGAGCAGATAATGATGTTTAACAGCATCTGCAGGAGCATACGCAAGTTTTTAATACATCCTGCACCTGATTATAAACAGGCAGAGGCATGGACAGCAAATGCTCTCTGAACGACTCCTCAGGAGAGTCAGAATGGTTCAGGTTGTGGTAGCCTGTGGCCATGCAGACAGTGCAGTCTAAGCACCCCAGTTATGAGGCTTGTTGCACGGCTCCACCAGACTGTTGGAAATGGCCTCTTGCCCACTGGTACTGATAAACTGGGATTTTCATAGTTCAGGTCAGTACAATCCTATGGTATTTCCTAGAGGAGTGCAGCTCCTAGTGATGTCCCAGATGTGGATGCAGATTGGTCACCGCTTTGATCGCTGTGAGCAGACAATTGTGCCAAGTGTTGTGTTTGCTTTAGCTGATACCCCAGCTGAAAGGAACCCCTTGTCCAGAGGACCTTTGCCTAGGCAGCTGAACAAGAGAGCAATTTTGGAGCTGTAGAGAAGGACAATGCCACTGGCTGGTTTTCAGACTTGGAGACTTAAGAGATCATCAGTCAACTGGTGCTTTGGTTCTGAAGTATAAAGCCAGTTTTCAGCTTCACATGCAAGTAAGCCCATGTGCTGAACTCCAGAAAAGAAAAAATACAATTACCTACATCCATCTGCTGCAGAGGAGCCAAAGGAAAACAGTACGAGAGAGGTACAAGACCACCCTAATCTAGAGGGAGAACGGAAGGGATGCCGATGTGCCTGCAATCAGAATGGACGCTACTGCTTACAGCTGCCGTGCAATGGCTGTAAGGAGCACACAGGCTGTGAGGAACCTTGACGTGCAGACCCTCAGAGAACTTCCTGCTTTATGAGTGGATACGAACAATACATCCTATGATCTGAGTGACCAGAGGTCTGTGTCAGAAGAGAAGTGATCAGGGAACACCCTCTATCTTCTCCCCAGTTCACTCCCAGTACGAGACATTTGTTCAGGGAACACGTGTGACGGTTACTGCTCTTACACCAAGCAGAGCTCTGCTCAGCTCAGGGGTATCGAGGGCCAGATTCCTCCATCTGCCTTGGCCTTGAAAGAAGCGTCCAGATCCAAGGCTATTTGAAGCACTATACATTAAGACATGAATTTGAGTCTAATGTGAACAAAGGCCAGTGACTTCTGAAACAGAAGGTGATGTGGTAACAACATGGTGAATTAAGCTTTCACTGCTTGTGATTTCCAACCATGAAATGTGAACTCAATCAGCCCTCTGTCTAACATCCAATTAGTACAATCACCTCAATTCACAAACTACTAAGCCGTTTAGCCAGGACTCTGCTTAAAAGGACTTGAAGATTTTTGTTCGGGTAAGTTTTAGTTTCACTAAAGAGCTCTTAGCGATAAAATTCCCCATGAAGTCTTGCCAGTTCAGCTGCTATGCATCAACCGTATCACAGGCAACACTCCCAACAGCTTCTGGCTTTTTTGCAGCTGTATCAATGTCATTCTGAATCCCAGCTGAATGCAGGGGCAACTTACGTTTTATGCTAAAATTATCTTTCCTTAAAACCTACAGCAAAAGTCACAAAATTCCGGAGTCTGTCCTTTGAACTGTTATCTGTTACCCTAAGCATCTGCAGCACTAGCAAAGGCTGGCAAATGTAAATGCTCCTGAGAACTAGCCACCTTTCACAAAGCAAAAGAACATCTTAGCATGTTTTTTTCCTCCTTGAAGGTCCTGGTAACTTTCAAGAAATACAACGGTTAGAGGTATTGAACCTGAGTGTTGGCGACTAGTTGATTTAATGAGTCACAAACTGGACCTCTGGTATCTTCACAGGAAGCAATGTGTTCCTCCCTCTACAGCCAAAACATGAATCTGGGCAATGCAAAACTGAATCACCACTTTCTTTCACTAGAGGCACCTTTTAAAGTTAGAACACCAGCAAGAGTTAATCCGGAAACAGAGCAGGGGGAAAGAATGTAATATTTTAAGTTACCAGCATTTTTTTACTTCAGTTCCATACAGTAAAGGGCAAAGCCTCAGCAAAGACAGACGTCTCACTTCACCGCAATTTTAAGGATGTACTGGGGTCCTATTTCTTTTTCTTCCCCCATCTGCTTTTCTGTGGCCTTGCCAATTCAGTTTGAGGCTTTCTGCTACCATTTCTTAATTCTCAGTTTCTCACCTACGTTCAGGCACACGAGCAGTCCCCCGGTGCTGGTCTCTTTGGGAGACAGCTGTGAATACATACCTTTCCAATGCCTCCCACGTATAGCTGCACTGTTTCGCACTGCTCCAGAATCCGAAACATCCTGTGGTTTATTGATCCACTTAACCACACTTTGCCACTGATCTTTATCTTTTGCATTCTTCCTGACTAGTGCATCGAAACGGGAAGTGTGTGACACATTACTCTCCAACTGACCTGCAAGGTTTTCATACCACACAGTCAAAATTCCCTGACAGCCACCATCTCTCATCAACCATCAGTTGCAACTGATGGAAAAGTATCCTGGACTCAGTATCATGAATTATGAGAATAATTCTGCAGATCTTGCATGGTGACAATGAGGGTGGTGAGGCACTGGCAGCTGTGGATGCCCCATACGTGGCAGTGTTCAAGGCCAGGTTGGATGAGGCTTGGAGCAACCTGGTCTAGTGGAAGATGTCCCTGCCTATGGCAGAAGGGCTAGATTAGATGATCTCTAAGGTCCCTTCCAACCCAAACCATTCTGTGATTCTATGACTTTGGGAAATGGTTGCTTCCACCCTGCCCCGAAAGAGATCTACTTCTTGTAGGGGGGAATCATCCTACAGGGAACAGCGAGTTATCTGTGAATGTCTCATGTAAGGAGGTGTTCTCGAAATGGACAGAAAGGTCTACAGGATACCTTGGAATAAAAACGATTCAGAAAAGATTTCTTAAGAGCAATGTCACAGAAACGTGGTTTCAACAGTTCTGATAGTAAGGAAATCACATCCTGGGTTAGCACGTTTGTTGTAAGAACATAATAATAAGAAGATCTCATTCTTCTGTTATAATCGTCAAGATTTGGGTATTCATCTACAGAAAGCACATCTATTTCTGCATGTGTAAAAAAAAGCATGGATGTGCTCCTCTTTCAGCTTGAAAGGGATGGCTGGTTAACCGTGTCTAAACTCTACCTGACCCAGCTTTGCACAGATTTCTGTAGCTCCTGCTGGAGTAAGCTTTGATCACTAAGACCTTTTCTCTGCAGGAATTATTTTCCCCATGAAACTTCCCAAACTACAGTCTGTACCACATGTTGTTTTAAAGTCATTTGTTCAGACACTTCACATTTAAAAATTATCATATGTACTATAGTATTTCATGCATGCTTTGGGGTAATATATCAAAACAGATCAAGCTTTTAAATGAACTACCTGTGTAAACAAATAAATACATAAATAAAAAACCCAGCCCAAAGATTATGGTATTAATTGCTACTGCAGAAAATCCTATGTTACCAAACCAGTCACAGCTACCATGGGACAGCAAAAGATCTATGTCCAAGTCCTGTACCGCTGTGTTCGTACATCCCAGATGAGCACTCTGAACATCAGGCTGCACAGGGATGTCTTGCACTCTTTCCTGTTGGCACTAAGGCACTTCATAAAAGAAAGTGAATAATCACTGGGCTGATGTTATAGCCCAAGGGTCAAAGTAGTACCTGGAACATAAAGCAGCCAAGTTCAAGCCATTACTCCAATGAGCAATGAATGACTTACAGAAATGCCACAGCTGCAAGTGAGCAGACTGCAGAGGCTCATTCCAGGAAAGCTGGTACCCCGGACAGCCGCAGCACTCGCTTGGGATGTGCAAGGCAGTGGCACCAGCCCTGGCTGTGAATTGGGCAGGCACGGGCGCTGGCATCCCACTGGGGAGGCAAGCCAAGGCAACACATCCATTCTTTCAAACCTTTTTTGCATTATGTTCCTGCTGCCTCTTTCTCCATCCAGCTGCTGCCTCTTTCTCCATCTCCCACTTCCTAAAAGCAACTCAGCCCCTCTGCTCCTCAGGAGTACATTTGGGCACTCCATCAGGTGCCTTCAAAGCCCATATAGGCTGTGTTCACAGGTACAACCACCTGGCAGACTGGTATCAGCAGAGCTTTTGTTCAGACTTTGGGTCCTGGAAACATACAGGAAATGCCAGACTGTTGTGTAGACACGCAGATTGATTTGTAGCTTTACAAGAGAAAAAAATAAACCACCCCACAATTAAAAACACCAGAATCTTAATGGTTTCAAATCCAAAAGGCAAACAGCCTTTTAAAAAACCTCATGACTTAAAAGAGCTTAGGGTCAGCAAAAATGTAAGATGGCAAAAGCTCCCCAAAGTTTGCTTTTATGCTTATTTTACCACAGCAAGTAAAAGGTTTAGCCAAAACAAATAAAACGGGACTTCCACAAGTTGGCTTCTAAAGCTAGCAGATTGTTCTCCCAGTTCTGGTATCAGTGGGATGAGGCATGGCAGCCAGCTCTGCAAGACTGTCCCCTTTGGGACAAACAGAGAAGATGATGGAAAACAGAAGTTGTAAAATATTTTTATTTCCCTACCTCATTTGAGAGCACACTGAAAAAGTTTCTCCTTGTGCCTTATTTAGAGACAAATTCTGATGCAGGTCTAGCAAGAGCCAGATGCACTCTGAACCTTGATGCGCCAGTACACAATGGGATCTACACCAGTCGCCTCAGGCCAGGAGAGGGAGGCTAAAGATTGGGAACCTCGATGGCACACAGCGCTGAGTCTCCTCTTCACACCGAGGGGCTTGCACCTGGATAGGCAGTAGCTTCTAATCTCTTTCTGTGAATGATTTCCAGTACTGAAGTTTAATGTATCAGTAATCAGACACCCAGAGGCTGCAAGGATGCTGAGATTCTGCACCCTCTTCCGTGGAACTAGGACGGTGAGACACTTGAGCTAACACACCTTGGCTCTAGCTAAGCCAAGAATTAGACACAGGGCATTTTCAGCATCATGTCCTCAGCGTTATAATTTGTTTCTTTCATTCTGTCAGTGCTCAAACTTGTTGACCTTCCAATCATACTTGCCCTTTCTATCCTCGTCTTCGCTTTCAGGGAGGATAGCAGTTTTATTACAGGGCAATTGGGAGTGTTCTTAGTATAGTCATTTGTCCGAGGCAGTTACTGCATTACTGTTACTGATCAAACAGTAACAGGGAGCCAGGACTCAGGTTAAGTGGCATTCCTACTTTTGGAATGCTGAAGGCCAAACAGAGGCACATTAGCAGAGCTATGAACAAACGTCTGCAAATTGAAGGCAACTCTGCGTACCAACTGCCTACGGGTTCCAGCTTGGGCAAGCCTCACTATTAAATACATTTATACTAAAACGTAAAGAAGCTAAAGCAATGTTTATGCTTTCTGAAAAAGATGAGAAAGCAAACTACATAAGGAACACGGGTAAATGTAAGAGTATCTGCCAAAATGGTAGCTTCTGCAGCGCATGATTTTAAGTATGTCATCTTCCTAATATAAAGGAGGAATATTTCAGCAGGACAGCATGTCATAGCTGCTGAAGTTTTGGCACTGGTAGCCCACTGTTCAATGCTTCAAATCAAAGCTGTAAATGCCCTCAAACAGCTTTAAGACAGGTGTACTTCAAATACATTCATTTAAATGAGCCAAACCCACTTTTGACCAGTACAAACCTCAGGTTCTAATTAGAACAGACAGGGTCATTTGGTTTTGGTTTTTTTTAGTTTTGTTTTGTTTTTACTTGTGTAAAAAGAGGTACTAGGCAATAAAGATCACCTGCATTTCCACATCGTACATTGCAAGCAAAAAGGTATGAAAGATCTCGTCCAAAAACTATGTCACCATGTTAATGCTATGCCCAAGCTAACAAGCCCTGCCGAGCACAGTGTTAGCACAGGTTGTGCACTCCTCCAGCACCATTGTGTGGCTTCCAGTCACCCCAGGGAGCATGCAGTGCCAGCTCATGCCCTCCTGCAGCACACCAGGCAGACAGGAGCACAGAGGAGCTGGTCTCACACTGTAATAATATGCAGATAGAAATGAAGACCTGTACCTTTAAAGTTCTTAAGCATTAAATCACTGATGCAGAGCTGCAATTATATCAAGTTATTCTGCCAACATGAATCCTGGAGATACATACCCAAACCAGCAAAGCTGATTAGTAGTGTGGGAGCTCCCTGCATGCTCCCTCAAAACACAATTAAAAAGAGTTTTATTCAGAGTAACACAGGGGTTAGAGGGTCAGAAGAGTTTCCATTTCAAAAGGCAGCAGGATACAAACTAGCAGGAAGGGAAAAGTAAATTGCCCAGATTTTGTGCTAGAAATATCATGGGTATTTAAGCAGCTGGGCTTCAATTTCCTACCCAAAATTTTATCCTACCATTTCTAAGGAAAGAAGAAAAATCAGTGCAAAGACAAATGCTTCTTTATTGTGATGGTGAATAACTATTGTTCCACCTACAGCAAGTACAGATTCTGCCATCTTGTTTCAAACTTTGGGCTTCCCCATTAATTCTTACAAAGAATGGATAATAATCCTTTTGACTTTCTATACTTTAACACTTACTATGATTAAAACAGAAAAAAAATGACATAAAAATTGTAAAGGAAGCTCCAGCAAATAGTCTTCTTGTCCAATATTGCTTTAAGAAGTCAAGAACGTGGTCTCCTAAGCCAACAAAAAAAAAAAAAGAAAGAAATATTGTCCAGTCTTTGGCAGTCAGCAATCCATTACCTTGTCCCACAGTTCTTTTTGTGGTCCAGTCTGGTTGTAGTCAGCTACCTTCCTGTAGGCTTCACAGAAGATGACTGCGTCTAGTGTGTGTATGTATTTATATATACACATTAAACTGATGCGCAGAGTTTCTGTGAAATGTGGATCTGCACAGATGACAAAACCCTAGAAGATTTACTTGGATATAGCTTAGAGAAGAGCTGTTGGATCTATCAGAAACCAGCTAATACAAATTAAAAAAAAATAATTCCTAAACATCAGTCAGTCAAAGCAGCATGGGAGTTGACTTCATCTACATCTGAATGATGGATAGATCTTGCACTGTCAACCCGATTTGAGATTTCCAGAAGCTACTTGGCTTTCCTCAGACCAGTGCAACTTTGTCTCCAGCTATATGAAGCCATTGGAACAGTAAGATCTTCCTCAATCACTGTCAAAACAACAGACTTCTTCGTTTCCTAGCTTTTGTGCTAATACAAAGGCAGAAGCAGAGAAGGACTTTTCACCATTGTTTCTCTATATCTCAATGTATCTCAATGTATCTATATGTATCTATATGTTCTCAATGTATCTATAGAAGTAAAACAATATTTTTCTGAATAGACCTGTTTCGAAAAGCCTAGTCTGTCTAAATTAATTTGTTGTATTACAGGAGCCCAAAGAAACATTATGGTTTTTTTTTAAAAAAATATTAAAAAATCCCAAGATTAATCAGATCCCCGATTTGTAGGAAAAAAGATAAATGAGGTTTGAATCTTGCACCCATGCTTTTGCATTCACCTCCTCTCCTTGTCCGCGCCCCCCGCCCCAACACATTTTTTGCACTTCTCACCACCAAGAGAACTCCTTCCTGGCACCTTCTCTGGTAGAGCCGTGCGTGGGGTGTTAAATGGAGCATTTTGGCTCTGTACGAGTGCAAAAGTGAGCGGTTCCTCATCTTACCCCAGAAAGCAGGTAGCAGAACTTTTGTACAACCTGCCCCGCCCCCCCATGTAGAAGCTTTATGAGTACAACTTGAACGATGGGAAGTAGGGAGGAAATTAATTTATCTCAACTATTCAGTCTTCATATTTTGGAAGAAAGTAAGTTTTACAATAGTTTTGAAGCCAAAATGTAAAAATCATCTCCTGCCATACACAGAAATTCCTTTTCATATACTTACCTCTTCCCTCTGTCAAGACAACTACGTATGTTGGAATCTCACAGCACACACAATTTTCCACATACTTTCAAATACCTTTTCTTTATTATTTCAGATAGCTCCTACTTACGATTGGTTAGGCCACCTGTGCTCACATGCTTTTATAGTAAATAAAAATGGTTTTATAAATTATCAAGCCTTTTCTGCTTTATCAAAACCCTTTTTTCCCCTTTTATAACTCATGAGAAAAATATAGGCTAGTTAAATATTTATTTTAGTAAGCAGACTTGTCCATTAAAAAAAGGGGGGAAATTATTAAAATCACTATAGAAAATACTGTATGCCTCCATATTAGAAACAATGAGATACTTTAGCACTATGCATTTCTGACATTAAGTTTTTTAACAAGATAAAACCTTTACTGGTAGTTAAATCATTGCTAATTCCTTTGGTTAATAGCGGAAAGATGAAACCTAAGATACATTTCCTCAGAAAAAAGAGGTGGTTTTTTTTTTTCTTTCTTTTTATTACAACCTTAAAGGTATTGGTTTTGTTCCTAAACTATTTAATTTATGTACACATTCATAAACCACAAATTATTAATTATACATATTTATGTATATGTTATTACATGTAATACATATATTACATCCTATATTACATATATATATTTAATGTACATTATTCTATTGCACCATCTTATTAGTTGAGTCATTTTTATATCACAGCATTATCTGACACAGTGTTTTCTAGGATTAGCACTGCAAATATTTTAAAAATAAACCTGAAGTTATGTTAGTGATAGTAAAATGTCCTTACACTTAGTTTATAAACAAATGCTAATAAACTTAACATATCAATGTAACATTAATTGCTCATCTTACTCTTTCAATAGAAATCATATGCCTTTTTACCTTAAGCTAGACTGCTATATACTTACTTGACTCTGATGTCTGAGGTCTAAATGCTCTCCCATTTTTTAGAGAAAACAACATAATTTTACTTGGGCCTCAGAACTCCAATTGTTTTTTGTTTCCATGCCTGATTAGATATTAGCGATAATGAGACTCCAAACACCTATGCTTCTATAGGACTGAAAACATACTGAACCTCAAGGCACAAGAAAATATGTGAAGTTACGGGACTCATGTCCAACTCTCTCAGCGTACTTTTCCACTGTCATGCACGCAACTGTTCCCATGACTGATCAGCTCCAGCTCCAAGTGTTTTGCTACTATTGCTCTCTTCAGAAGACCCACACGCTTCTTGAACCAGCTTGAAGCGAGTTCTGCAATATGCCTCAGACCAGTTTTTACTGCTCTACGAAATCCTAGTTCAAGGAACATTCCACATTCAGAGCAACTTGGTGGATGCTAACTGAGAGAAAATCAGTAATATCTGGCAGGAATTAATCCTGTAGTGAAAATGCTACTTGGCTTTTACATATACTAATCATTTCATGAAACGCAGAATATGTATGTATACAGCTGTGTATCACCTTTTAAAGAACTAGCTTTCTAAAGAAAAGTTTCATTTCAGTAACATTGATAAGTCTAAATTAAAATCACAAAAAGCATGACATTCTCAGACAAGGCTGCAAAACCCTGTCCCTCTTTTTCCGCAGCCTTGCCATGTCGGCATACCAAAGCCACATATTCAGATGCTCTACTGCTTCCTGGTGCCTGCATGAGACCTGGCCAAACTGCAACACAACAGAACAGCCGAGCTTAAGTGACAGTCTTTGTTCTTAATTTCTTGGAATTTGTGAGCTGCAGTAAGACAAACTGGGTTTTGTGCTGAATTTCACAGAACCTTTCCCCCCGCATCCTCCTGTTCTGCAGTGCACAACTATTGCTTTTCCCATGCTTACTTCGCAAGCCCTGGCCCTTGGGAAAGAGAACAAGAGGCAAAATGTTTACATGATACAGGCTTGTCACAAACTGTGCCCTGCGAAAGGTATGGTAGCAATGTTCCTGCTCTTCAGAAGTTTTGATTTTTAATCATACCAAATCAGCTTATTTTTCAGACCAGCTAGTCAAGACACCCATATCCAGTGGATGTCAGTAGGGCAACATATTGTTTTTCACCCAGAGAGCAGAGCCCATTATAAATAACACTAAAACCTTTGTGAAGATGACTGTCCTCTCTACAGCTTACAGCCTAGAGGCTTCATTATTGCATTGACCATAATTCAATTCATCCCTTCCTAAAAGGTCTCTTTCTGCAACCCACCCCCACCCTTGAAAATACGTCCAACTAATAATTTCCGATTAATGCAGTCAATTACTAACTCTCCCCCAGCTCCTGACTATCACCTGATTGGGCCAGAATGGAAAGGAAGCAGCAACTAACCAGGGAGGAATAGAAGTAGGGGTAAAATAGCAATAAAAAGTAATTACATAAAAATGCTAAACATATTACATCTGTTAGTTTGCTTAGCCCAGTGGGCTTGACAACTCCAGGTTTTTGCCATTGTCCACGCTCAGACAGACAAGAATAAGAGAAACAGGGAAAGGATCTTTCAATAAGATTATTAAATCAGTGCATGAAAAATAAGTCGTCATTACATTGCAAAAGGGAGAGAGAAACTCGCTGAAATTTCTTTCTGCAGATTTGCCTTTGTGATCTGCAAGGTGCTGTTCTCCTGCTTACACTCTGTTGCCCTGGCAACGTACTCCTGTAAAATAAAGATTATTAAAGCGCATATGATTATTTGGCCGCACAGTGAATGAGGCAGCCGCTTCTGAAATTCCTTATCAGAGAAATTCAATTTTAGGCCAAATTGTGTTTTCACTGCCTCTCAGCTTCTCCCTCCCCCCTGCAATACCAATAAAACCATCATCTCCCCAGCTGTACATGATATTTTGTCACTAACTCTTTCATGCCTTTCCTTTCCCATTCCAGGTTTTATTTTTATTCTGTCAAAGCAGAACGCTTTTCCCAATTTGTAGAAGGTTTTCTTCCTCACAGGTTTTTTTCTGGCAGCTTCGGCCTTTCCTCCCCAGCACACGCCGCTAGCACCAGGCAGCAGCCTCCCCGCATGCCGCAGCGGTGAGGACGGACACTGCTTCCCCGGCCCAGGCGGGGGTCTGGTGCCAGCCCCCCCGCTGGGGAGCCTGGAGGGTGAGGCTCCAGCGCGGGGGGCTGCTCAGCACCTCGCTGATACACAGCTGCCCCCACGCCGTGCCTGCCTGGGGCGGCCGCTCCGCTTGACAGGCCTCGGCTGCCCCTGTGCACAGCTCCCCTCCACAAAGCATCCCCCAGGGGCTGGTGGCCCGCACGGGGTACGCGCCCACCCCGCGCTGCGCTGCGCTGCGGCCAGCCCTCCCCC
>JAVJGI010000036.1:23122328-23146271 GCA_035590275.1 Ibycter americanus | reverse complement strand
GGCCAGCCCGGTTATGCGGAGCGGGCAGACGGCTCCACGCCCCGGGGGGCTCCCGGGAAGGAGCCGTCGCGGCCCCGCTCCCGCAGCCCGCCCCCGCGCGCAGCGGCTTTGCCTTCCCTCCTGCAGGTTAATTAAACAAGGGCCCATTTAGGCAGAGGAGCGAGAAACGCACAAGCGCGTTACGCGGCCGCAGCCCGGGGTCGGCGTGCGGGGCCGGGGGGCTCCTCGGGGTCCCTCGCTTGCCTCCCCGCACGCAGGGGCTGAAATTGCAACCAAGGTAAATGCACCTGACTCGCTGCACACAAGGGATTCTGCTTCTTCAGGCAGCAGCACAAAATTGCATCGACTCCAGACAGGAAAGGGAATTGCTGCTTTTAATATTGAACTTGCAGTTGTTCCTGGTTTTCCTCCATGTTTCTTAACTGCGAGCCTAAGCAAGTCGCAGCCTTTGTGCAACTATTAGCGGGCAACGGCAGTGCAGCTAGGATGACTGAAAATTTCTGAAGGCAGTACAGTAAAGATGAAAGTGATTCTTAGAACTAACATATGTGCTTTATTTTTTAAAGATGGAACAGAGGGGAGGCACAATTACCCCAGATTTAGAAGATCTGAGTTCAAGCCCTGACCTACTGAAGCTTCCCGTACCTCAGCTTCTCCTCCCCCTGTCTTAAAATGAGGGGAATAGCTGTTGCCTGCCTTGCAGATAATTGCAGGGATAAATACCTCAGAGGCCGGGAGTTGGTGGATACAACAGAAAAAATGCCTAATATTGTCAACACAATGTACCCCAAATCTGGCCTCTAGTTTTCTTATACTCAGCAGAAGATAACTATGATTAATAACAAGAACAGGATAGGAAAGGAGACCAAAAGGGGATGAGTGGATTTCAACAGACATAGTATGGTTCACCAAGGCAACACATGTAAAGATTTCCTTTTTTGGGGGGTGGGGGGTGCATGTCATCGACAATCCCCTTAATGAACACAAATACACTGCAGGAGAAAAAAGGAACAGTTGAGTCCTAGAAGCAGTACCAGACAGTTTTAGAAAATCCTCAGAGACAGCATAATTCCCTGTACAAAACAATGCAGCTTTCTGGACTCATTGAAGAAGAGCAAGCAGTTCCTGAACTGTGTCCTCCAGTTTAGTCACCATCCACCTGTATCATCTCTTAAGATCGTTGCCTGAACTAAAATACCATTTTGGTCACTTAGATCACTTATGAATAGCTGCAGAAGCCTCAGTTCCCTCTAAAAAAATGAATAGGGTCAGTTAAAAAAAAACCAAACTACAGCAATTTCTGAAGGCCCCAAACAGCTCAAATTCTTCTCATTTTAGAATGTAAAATACACAAAGATCCCAGTTCCAAAAAGCTAATGATTTAGAACAGTTAATGCAAGCAGGCAAAAAACCCATAAGAACAATCGTACAGATGAGAGCAAAGATCCATCCAGCCCCACATCTGGGATCTGACTTGTGGGCAGAGGCATCAGCCTCCCAAAGAGCACAAACGACAGGACAGAAGATAGGATGCTTCTCACAGGTGCTTTTAATGGCTCCCTCTATCTGTTTCTTAGATTTTGCCAAACCAAGCATGGTATCTCCACACTTAAACTAAAGGATGGGGAATAAAAAAATCCAATGGTAAACACTAGGCAAGGTGGAGCAATTATATATCATCTATATTTAATTTAAAAAAAAAGTGAGTGAAAACAGATGTTCTTATCTAATATCAATGCAAGAAGCTGACACGCCCCCAAAGTAAGGTTTCAGTGGATACACTGGATAAGCGCCACAAACAGGGGTTGCTGAGAGCCCTCCCAGAAGCATGCAGTACTGGCACTGCCCAGTCTCTCCGAAGGAGAAGGCAGTCTTCCAGACTGAAAGCGCTGCACATGCAAGGTTGCTGAGTTACACTTCTTTGGCTTCTCAAGCTGTTTTCCTCTCTCAGTAACACCTAACGCTATTTCCTTGGCTAGCATTGTTTCAAAATGCCAGTAAAAATACCACTTCTCTGTCACAGGCTTTCTGATAGACTAGAGTTCCAGAACGAGTGACAGAATTAAACAGCTTGTGGTCAAGTAAGAAAGACACTTTTAACAGGATATTCAGAAAATAAACTTTATCCCTTATATTTCTTAGATGAAGTAAATTCAAGTTACAATTAAAGCTACAATAGGACAAGAATTCTGATAAGGACTATGTTTTTTTGGTGCTAATTACCTGTCTTTGACAAATGACCTGGAGCAAATGACATTAGCGGTCATAGTTTCTAGGAGCTAGGAATAATAAAAAGGTCTTCTACAGACTGGGGAGACCATACCATGGAAATAAGAGAATCTAAAGGATTTAGGGAAAATGGACAAACAGTTGACTGAATTCCCAAGTGCCTTTGTTTCTGGTGTCCCCTTTTTTAAAAGGACACAGGAAAATTGGAGACCGTGCAGAGTCATAAAAATTATTTGAGAACTGGAATAACTGCCTCAGAATGAGAGACTTAAGGAGCTCAATCTGTTTAGTTTATTAAAAAGATCAAGAGATGGCTTGATTACGATGTATAAGTACCTTCAAAGGGAGAAAATACCAGGTCCTAAAGGGCTCTTTAATCTAGCTGAGAAAGGCATAACAAGAACCAATTGCTGGAAGCTGAAGCCAGACCAGTTTAAATTAGAAATAAGGCACAGTTTTATAGTGAGAATGATTAGACATTAAAAAACCCTACCCTACCAAAGGAAGGAGGATTCTTCATCTTCTAATATCTTCAAATCAAGATAGGATGCCTTTCAGTAATGTAAGCTTGAGTTTTAAAAAAAGGCTCAATATAAGGGTAATTGAGTGATATTTAATGACATCATAGGTAAGGGAAGCTCTAACATCTTAATATGGAATGAAGGCTTGAAATTTTGCAGCACATGCCTTTGGCAACAGGTACATGCCGTTTGCACTGTGCAAGAAAAACTGCCTAGATCTGGCTACGTTATTAGCTTCAGAGAAATACCAGATTGCAGATGCCAATCAGAGACCCGATAGTTTAAAAACCAATACCACTTTTCGTAATTTAGTGCGTTCCATCTCCTGAGGAGGCCTCATGCTGACCAGAGCCATGGCAGTGTCACTACAAACAAGTCTGCTGAAGCCCTGTGCCACAAGTATGAAGCCATACTTTTACTTACTGGTTAATTAAAGTTCTGAGTGATCAAATAGATCGTGGCTGTAGTCACCAGTTACAGCTGGAAGGACAGCGCCAGCCCTTGCATGGAACCTGCTGCATTTTGTCCCCTTCGCTGGGGGTGGATGTTCCAGGACTCACGGCTGCCTGACTGCTCAAACTAGGCTAGACACTTCATGCAAAAGCAGGTAGATAGAGGAGATGCGGCTGCTAGCAAGCAGAGCCGCACAGCCATTGCTGGGAACCAGCGAAGAGACACAGGGACCAGGAAGACAAGGCAGGATTTGTTGTATTATTTAACTATACAGCAGCTGCTGATTCAGGTAAAGCTAAAAGATGCCCTAGCATACATGAGGAAGAGTTCTCGCACTTACATGACAACACAGTGACTACAGAACTTTCCAGCAGCACTGCCTAGGGTTTTTTTCATTACTTTATATCTTCATGTCATGTTCCCTCTTAAAAGGTTAATACCAGTCTTTACAATTCCTTTTGTGGAAGAACTTCTTTGTGCCATGGCCATCATCATCATCTTTCTCTGAACATCTAGATCAGCGGTCTTCAAACTTTTTTGATCGCATGCCCATCAGTAAAAAAATTTCAAGCATGCACCCCAATATATGTATATTTATTCATAAAGTATATACATGCACTACTGTATCATGCACTTCATGAAACATATACAAAAATAGAAATTAAAAAAGGCTAAGATGAGGATGAATAGGAATAATAAATAGAACTACTAGTTTAATTTTTAAATTTTTTTAAAATTTATGAACTGTACAAAAAATATTTTCTTCGTGTACCCCAGTGGGGATGGTCTTGCATGTTCCACCTTGGAGACCACTGATCTAGAGCCACAAGGGACCTTTCCAGGACAAGCATTCTTCTAAATTCTTCTAAAAAGTTGTGTGCTGTTGCCTCAGATCCCTGAAGGGAAAGTGGCAAATTACTCAAGGTTGAGCATACAGCCTTGATAATGCGATACAAGTGAATGACAACATTGCTTCATGAAGAGCTAAAATGAGGCAAAACCTGACGAACTGCTACCATACAGAGGGTTTCCAGGAGCCTTGTTTTCAGGTAAGAATCTAAATAAAACTGGCTATTATGACAATAGCACTGACCCAAGAGCCTGTGATGAAGCCAATTGTGGAGAGAGGCTCAATAAATACTCAAAAGTTCTTTTGTGCTGAGCATGATATAAGATGTGGAGCAGTGCCAAAGAAACACTTGGTGCTAGATGCCAAACCATCAGTCTGCTTCAGCTCTGGCAGCAACTGACTCCTGAAAGCAAGTTGCTGAAGGTGAAAATGAATGGGACCACTTCCAAGTCTACCACTTAGGCTTATCACCAGACAACCAGAGCCAGAGTTTTCTGAAGCAGTGCCAGGCAACCAGACTCCACACTCCTGAGCTTCTGAAGTAAGCCTTAGAGTCTGGGAGGCCTCCATGCAAGTACCTGGGAGCTGGAAAGTAGAGTAAGATCAAGATCTGTCCCCAGTTTCTCTGCAGATTGGTTCTAGGGACCCTTACTCTGGGAGGGAGCACATGACTACAGTATTATTTATGAAGACTCCTTGCTACAAGATTCAGATGGAACTTCAGTTGAGAGAGAAGCCCCTGCTTTGCATGGCCAAGCCACACTCACTCAGTGACTGTACACCTGAATTCTTACACCAAGACAGAACCTACGCATCAATGAAGTACAGGGAAAACTTTGAAATATGTCTTAGTTGTGCCATGGTTTCACTATAGTCTGAAATGTTTGTTAGGTATATGACAATTTCTTTTTCAGGGCTGAACTGTTCTACATCTTCTAATCCAATTTCTGTTGACTCAGTCAATGGACTTTCCATCATTTCCTTCATACTTCTATCATGATGGGTCTCATAAATCTTGCTAATGGAGGATATTACCTGATATCTGAGATACATTTTCCTTCTTGTATTATGATCACAATATATTTCATTTGCATTCCTTAGGCCCTGTCCAAAGCAATTCTTTTCTATGGTTTCTGTTTATGCTCTTCATATGCTTATGGACAAGTACAACACTCTTCATTTATTTTGCCAAGTTAAACATATCCAATTCTTTTCATATTTCTTCATAAATCATTACTTCTAGCCCTTAAATGCAGCTTTACTCAGAAAAATTATTTTAGAAATGGTGTTGCCTGGGATCCACATTTACTAATGTCATAGCAACTGTTTCATCATTTTTCTAACTGCCAGTGCTTTGCACTAATTCCACAATTATTTTTTTGTCTGTGCACTCTGCTTAGTAGCATGGGGAAAATCTTGGGTTTGTAGCATCAACCTTAAACATTTTCATTCTTCACATCATTCAGCTCCTTCTGAATTTACTTCTTCTATCTTGCATGCAAAAATTAATACAAAAATGCTTGAGAAATTTACATAAAGTTTAAGAGAATTCTATGACACTCACTATTTCTCTCTTCTCTGATTTGTGCCTGTCAAACAATATAATTCTTGATTAGAAGCTATTGGTAAGAATCTTTTATTTATTTTTCGTGTGGCACCTACTATATATTAGGTGTTTTAAAAAAATTCTTCCTGTAAGTTCAAAACTCATGTTCTTTAATGTAATGCAATTAATCTGATACTTTCAGTGGGTTTTACATTACTGTGACTGAGTAGACTTTAATTCTGTCAAAGACTTACCAGCAGAATAAATCCAATCTTGTTGATCCAAACTTAGAGGAACAACATACCTTAAACAAGAAGTTATTCTGCTTCTTTAGGTACCTAGAGGCACCAAAATTTACTGAAAATACAAGAATAAACATCCAGGCAGTTCCATTGACAGAACGGAGTTGCACAGATGACAGACATGCTTCCAAGTATATCAGCTTTCTACTTTGAGAAGCCTGTCATTTTGTGGTCTTCCCGGCTGATTTGCAGAACAAGATCCCCTGTAAGGCGTTCTCCAGGAGGCAGCACAGAATTCACAGCCTTTTGAGGCACAAAGTGACTTGGTACCATGTGCCTATCCCCCCTGTCTCTCTCTGAGTTGGTTTCTGAGCCGGCGGAGCCCCCACCATTGTCAGTGACACACCTGATGCCGACCCAGGGAAGGTGGGTGCTAAAGGGCAGCGCGTAGCCTGGCACTGGGCATCCAGCAGCCCTCTGAGTGCTCCTGCCTCCAGCACAAGTGGAAAAGAGACTCAGCCACAGTGGAAAAGCTTATCTATGCCCTTCTCCTCACTGCTCAAGCACTAAAGGTATCTTAGAAGATTTGGAGGTTTGAGTTTGGGGTTCTTTTTAGTCTCACAGATAATGAGACAAAAGAATTCTGACAATATTTTACTAGGTACTGAGTAATACTAACTTGATTCCTTTTCTGAGGGGAGGAAAAAGAGAGTAGTGCCTTGTATGGATTCTGCAGTCCCTTGCTATCTCAGCAGTTTATTATCCTCCAAGTTAATTCTCAATGTTTTGCAAAAAACTATAATTAATTTCTTTAACAAAAAGGACACATATTATACATAGAGCTGGTTTTCTATTTATAGTCATCTTTTCCAAGTATTCTATTACCATCCCACATTTTGAAATGTCTTCATTACTTATGAATAGGCTATCTGCTGCTGTGTTTTTTTTCCCCTTTGTAAAGGCCCATTTATGAAATCAGTTCAGTAGCTCATCCATTTTAGATTACTAGTTGACTCTCCGTTTAGTAATGATTTCTTTACTCTCTCCCCCGCCCCCAATATACCCTGTAAGCCATTTCTTATTTTTTAGTTCTCCGCAGAATTTACTCAGCCTTTTTTATTACTGTCCCTCTCTCGACATTGTAAGTAATCCTGAATATTCTGATTTTTGCCCTATTTCCTTTCATCATTCTAAGTAAAGGTGCCTTTGTACCATCATATCTTTGAGCTACATCAATCACTTCTTGTGTCTTGTATCTTCCTTTATCAGATGAATTAGTTGTGATGTGCTTATGATATATTTAAATCCTTGCCTGTTTCTCTCTCTGCTTGTGTTTGTTTTTTGGTTTTTTTTTTTAATATTTCTTGCACCTATTTCTATTTCACTGGTTGCTTAGTTCCTTGAAATTTGTCGAAATTTTTAATGGTCTGATATTTCCTGTTATGTGCAACCTCCCCACATACACTCAGTACAGTGAATTCAGGAATTTATCGTATTCAAACCTAATACACAGCTGCTTTTCCTCTGGTCAGACTCCACATGGCTCAGACACAGAGCTGCAGATCTGACATGCAAGTTTTCTCTGTTTTCATTCCCCTTTCCCAAATATTCCATCATCAAAGGAGATTAGTGATAATGTTCTATTTCCATTTTATTCTGAGCAATTACTCAAAAGATCCTACCGATACAGATTTGGAAGAGCAAGAAAAACAAGAAATTCACTTTAATTACCAAGGACAAAATGAATACCAATGCTTAACCTTAAACTCAGGATAAAAGTTATTGTTGCATGTTCCACCTCAAATTCCTCATCAGACATTTAAGTTTCCACTAAAATCTAAGGAAATCAGGGCTGAGGAGGATCTGCCCTGCTTAAGATCATCTTAAATATGGTTTGTCTGTTTCCATGCAATGAAATGTGTGCAGAGTGCTTTCAGGGATTCTTCAAGAATGCGCTATCATGCTTTATCAACACAGAGTACTTATCAAGTGTTGATGCAAAAAGCCCAAAGGAACATGTGTAAACTGACTTCTTCAGTAGAAATCACGAGGAAGACCTGAGGGAATTTAATATAGACACCAGGAGTAAAATTTGGTTATTAGAGACACTCTTCCAATGCTGAACATATCCAGCTGACTAACAAAACCCCTACATGCACTTGAAAGGGAACAAAAGAACATAAAAGAAATGCAATACAGACTATGAAGACGACTCAGCAAGTCAGAAAATGAAGTGTCAGATGAACTGGGTATCTTCATTTCAGTTTTCTCAGAAATAATGGTACCTCAGTATGTCAGTATGGTGGATGGTAAGAGCAGGTGAGAAAAGGGAATTTTTAAGATAACCATATGCGACTGAAGTGCCACACTCCCTCATACTCATGAGTTTGGGGTGGCATCTTTATTAGCAGATGAATTTGGTATTTTCAGTCACAGACAGACCTACAGTGTTGATTAATTGATTAAAAACAAACAAAAAACTTTTGCAAATTTAAATAAATTACAAAACTTAAAAGAAAAAAAAGAAGGCTGAAGTCATTTAAGATGCATAATAACCAGGTACTATTCTACTCACTGCTGAGTACTGCCCAGTGATGGTTTGTAAGCTTCAACAAGCTTCTAACTGGTAATGCTAAAGTATATGAAGACACAGAAAGCTAGTTAAGAGTTCCTGAGGAATACATTTCGACTAAGTTTTTCTAAGATTAAAAAAAAAAAAAAAAAAAAAGACTATAGCAGCTGAAGCTGAGAAGATGATGTATGTAAAAAAAGAGAACAGGATCCTCCAAGAAGTGGAATGTATTATTTCCCACAGTAAAATTTGTGCATTGAAAGCAATGCTATAATGAAAAAGCATCAAAGTTGCAGTTTATTATGCCTCAATGATCTCCAGAGTAAATCTGCTTAGTCTGCAAACCAAAGGAGGATTTTCCCACCTTCTAGCTATGAAAATCTGAAACTAATTCTGTGTTCTCTGGCCACTCATAATACAGGCTCTACAATCAAAACATAATTAACAACATTGCTGCTGCTGCTAATGAATAAGCTAGAAAAGAATCTACCTCACTCTTATCTAGCATTAATTTTCCAAGGAGAAAGGGTGAGAGAAAGGCAAGAATGACAAAGTAATATTTTGAGGTCAAAGCAAGCAATTGCAATACCATTCAATAAGGTAGTAACTTTCTAAGTATAATTAGTGATGATTAGAAAAAGAACCTCACCAAGGAAAAAAATAAAAAGGTCCATCCACCTTTCAGACTTCCCTGGTTTTAGACTTGATAAATAGATATCCATTCTTATTATTATCTCAGTCTTGTTCCTTAAGCCAAACATTATGCTTGTGGCAGCGAGTTCAGCTTTCACAGCAGTAGGGGCAGAGAATATATTTCAAAACTAGGGTCAAAGCAAAGGGAATTGATGATGCTCTTACCAACATCTGCAAGCTGGCTACAGATCCTTTCACAGCTGGATTTATGAAGAAATTGGCACAGGCAGAACAACAAGTAGAAACAGCTTAGAAAATATTTCCTATTTGTGCTCAGACTTTTTTTTTTTTTTTTTTTAAGTAATAGTGTCAACAGGAACATAGAACCCTTCCTTATTTTTTCCATGACTTCTTCCTTAGCTTCATCTACAAATTCAACCTCTTCTGTCCCACCAAAAACAAAAAAACAAAGCACAAAAAACCAAAAGAAAAATATATTCCCCTCTGCTCTCCTTCAGAACAGCACAAGCTATTCTCATCAGGTCAATAACAACAAAACTAGGAGAAAGCTTTTCAATATTAATTTTTTAAGTTAGTCCAATTAAAGATAACACCTTCAATCTCCCTTATGTTGCATTTTCCAAACATTTTAAAACATTGGATACAAAATGCTGATCATGAAATAAGCTGAAAGCTAGCTGCTAAGCTCTGCCAGGAGTAAAAACTTTGTCCTTAGGGAATTGGCTAGCAATCGGCCACGTGATCCAGTAAGTTACACCAACCTTTGTCCTATTCCAAGGGCTTTCTTTAATCCAATTGTTTAGATACAGCTTGACATTATTATCCTAGATCTCATTACCACATTGCAGAAGAACAAACTGTAAGTCCTGAATCAAGAATAAAGAACAGACTGCAATATATAGTCAATTCGAATATTGGCTAAACTAAAAATCTGTACTAACAAAAATGCATTTTTACTTGGAGTGAAGGGTGAACAGGAGTGATGGTAAAAATAATGTCAATATACTACCAAGAAACTACCAGGAAAAGAAAGCCCAAAGCTCCTCTCCTCCTCCAGACTTTTTAGGTGTAGTTTGCACTTTCATGTGAAAGACAGGGCTGGTGTCAAAACCCTGTTCAGAGATCTATGCTTCTATTGCAGCTGCAGACAATGTGTCATGAAACAACTTACTAATAGGTCCTTCACTTTCAATGGTCTCTCTTAAGCAACTATTTGTTGTCCCCAGGTTATTACACTTACATTTCTAATTGTTAAAGCATTGTCTACAGCTATCTTCCATCTCTTCAGTTTGAGGGACAAGCTCAGTATTACCTCTTTCTGAATAATTTGAGTTGTAATCAAATTTAGCAGGACAGCAGAAGATGACAAAAATCTCAGTGCATTAGTAACTGTGAACACTATTCCCTAAAATTACAATTTCATACAATAATTTCTCATCTCACTCATAGGCCACAGAAAGTATTGCACAAAAATGCATTTATGATTTTGGCCTTTACAATGAATTCCATAAATTTTACTAGGTGTTGTTAAAAAGTATTTCATTTTCTTTTTGGAAATCAATCGTCATCTGTTAGTTCCTGCATTATAATAAACAGAAACAATTACTGCCTACTCACATTCATCATATGCCGCGATCAAGTGCTCAGTAAACTCTGCTCTCAGCATACTGCTAAAGTGTGCACGTGCACAGGCACTTCTCCCTGTACCCAGTGAAAGGTTTTATTGGATGGAGTGTATCAAACAAGTTTCAGTTCCACTCAGCCAAAAAAACTCTGATAAGAAACTTGGAACTCTGAAGAGGAGGAAGAGAAAAGCAGATAAAAACACACACGTGCAGTATAATCTGAAAGCGACCTTCCCCTTACAGCTTTTGTGCTTGTGTATGTTTACTCCAGAAATTACTCCAAATAGTATCTTTCTACACACTTCACAGGAGGCAGGTCACGAAACGTTTAAGATAGGCAGTGACGACAAGCTTGCTCTGCAAAGCCTACGCACCGCTGTGCTGGTGCAGTGCTGAGCAAGCGCAGCAGAAGCAGCAGTGCCAGGAGCAGAGGCACCCATTCAGGAGGCTGCTGAAGCAGCTCAGGTATGGGCGAGTGCTCTCTTTGCCTTGTGACAGTTCCACTTTGACAGCCTCTTGAACTTGACGCACAGCCTGTCATCCAGTTTGCCTGTTTCTAGGTGAAGACTTCAATCATTTGGCCATCAAAATAAATAGTGGGTGTAATTATTTGCAAGACTGCTACTGCTTCTAACTAACTTGATTTTGAGGGCTACTTTGGTTATAGTCCTCTGGAAAGTGACAATAGACTGTCATTCCATCCAACATGGAAATTGATGTCTCAGCCCTAAAACCAGAACTATTGATAAAAAAGCACATGCAGATAACTTTAATCTTCTGGTGTGGATGAAATTTAAATAAAATCCTAAATGAACAAAAAAAAGAAAAGCAAAGGCTTATGTTGCACCCCAAGCCTGCAAAACTTAGTAGAATGTGGAATGCAGGGAAGAAGTCCAAAAAAGCATTCTAACTAGTAATTCAGATGAGACTTGAAAGGGCATTCTCCATGGAGACCTAGCAGTGAGACAGAAATCATGCTTTTACCAAATATCTGTTTAGTGAATGTTTCATAATAATAATAATATATAACTTGTTCCATAAGACACTTAAACGCTTACTGTAAATAGTGAGAAAGCTATTAAAGCTGGAAATATACCAAAGGCATACAGAAAAAAATAAAAGTTCAGTGAAGTTCTTGGACAGCACAGTCTCAGATGTTGCATTTGTACCTCAGCGACACAGTGGATATCAGAAAGTCTAGTTACCCCAGTGTAGCAGAGAGACCCCCTATTACTAAGGTTCCCTTTCCTTGGAGTAGAAGTACCAACACCAGCTCGAGAGAGGAGATGGCATAGGCAATTCCATCCTGAACCAAGACAAAATAGATTCAGAAGGCTCCCAAGGCCTAGCAGCCTGTAGGGACTCCCAGGTCCTCCAGCTGGCAGGCAATGGAAGAGCTAATGCAGAACTGTTTAGGTGAAGTCCAGGATCATCTCTCACTGTAGCTTTGTTACCAGTTTTTTAAAATAGAAATAAATCAGTATAGGATATAATCCTTTATTTTGCTAGAATAAACCTGTGGTTCTCCATTTTAAAAGCCATCTAGGGTTTAAAGCAACCCCAGCGAATTACATGTATAAAAGCGTGGTCTCTTCACCCTTGCTAATTAACTGAAGTAAAGCTACACTGCAGATGAGCTCTCTGTGTGTCCGCAACCCCAGAGAAGTTTAGTGATCTCAGGAACTGGAACAAACCTGTTGCTACTTATCACTGAGCTTCACACAGCAGTTTGGAAGCTGATATCATGCAGTGCCAGGGCAAGTCTCTCCTGGCAGTCACTAGCCAGCAGCCCACTGTCTACAAGTAGGAAGCAAAAAGGCAACCTAGAATATCAGGTAAATGCAGTGTCATCACGGGGAGGGACATTCGACAAAGGAGGAATACTTTCCTCAAGCCATTGGCCAACAAACCTTAAGACATCGGAAAAATTATGGCTATCAAAAAAGGACCCTTGAAGGAGATGCTCAGTTGAGCAGGACTAGAAGCTCAAACAACCATGCCCTAAAGGCTGTGAAACAGGAAGCCAGTATTGTTCCAAACACCTTTCCAGACACTAGTTCATGCATCATGAATCAGAGGGATTTCCTTTTTATTTATTAGTCCTCAAAGAGCTATTTCTCTATAATTCTTAGTCACCATTGAACCCATGTAAACCTGCAGCATCCACAACTGCAAGAGTTCTGCAGCTTAATCATAAAGCATAAAATACCACCTCCTTATGCTTGTCTGGAGCCTGAGACCTTTTATATGATGTTCACTAGGTCTTGTATTAGTGTTCAGTGTGTAGTGATTTCCTATTCACCTTCCCCATACAACCAATGGATTTATTCTTTGCTAGCACACCCTTTTCTATACCCATAGTCACCCATAAAATGTTCTAGGCCCTAAAATGACAAGTCATCAAATTCAAGTAACCAAATCTCACACAACAGCTCTGAAGCTATGATTTCAGTGCATAATTACTGCTGTAGCTGTTGATCTCAATGGCAGTGGCATTGATATCAGACTGTAGGGTAGTTCAGGGTTAAGTACGTTCTGCTAATGAATATGTATGATTTAACCCCAAACCAATGTGGAGGTGCTAGCACAAGACTGATGAGTCTTGGATTGTCTGCCAACTGAGATTGAAGCAATGCCAAAAATTATGCCTGCTTATCCAATATATCCAAAACAGTTAAGTTTGGGGTTTGGTTGTCCCCCCCCGATCCCCTGAGAATATGCTCTGGAGTTGTTTCCCTTCCTTGGGGATTGTGTTTTGCATCTCCTAAATTTTGCCAAAGAATAAGCTCCTCAGCAGTACCTTAAGAAAAAAAATAAAACCAAAAAATCCCCCACCAAAAACAAAAAACCACACCCCAAACCACTTTAAAAAAATTCCCTTGCTAGTGGGATTACAAACTGTAAACTTTTACCAGAAAGGGTGGGATAGCTCCATAATCATGATGTTGATGGAAATGTGCCCTTGGCTGATGAAGGGTGATGACCTTAAGAAAGAATTTCTGTAAGGGAGTGTGCAGGAACTACACAATTCTTCCCAATTGTTCCAAGAAAGACTCAAGTTACCAAACAGCCAGAAGTAACTCGGGGCAGGGGGGGAAAGAGTGCTGCTGGTTGTGAATGTTCTAGGAGTGCAAATAATGTGTTTGGAAAGTGACACAGGAGACATTCCAGTATGACAATTTCAGGGCTGAGGAGATCCACAGGGCCTGGAAGCCAAGGAGCAGTGTCCATACAGTGTCTGATCCTCATCTGCTAACAGACTGTGAGATAATAGCCAGAATAAATGGGGCAGTAAGTGGAATAACAGCATGTTTTTTTGTGGATGATACGCAGCAGATTCAATGCATAACTTTAGTTGCTGTACCTGAGAAGTCTAGATACAAGTTTTAAATAGTGTTCAGTACCAGGCAGTCTCCCCAGCAGGAAAGCAGACAGACTCTGACAATGAAACTTCATACGGTTGAAGGTAAATCAACACAGTGAATCACAAAATAGTTGAGGCTGGAAAGGATGTTGCAAGACTGGTTAGCCCAACACCCTTCCTCAAGCAGGGTCAGCTAGGGCAGGCTGTCCAGAACCATGTCCAGTTGGGTTTTGAATATCTCTATGGAGGTATGGAGGATGGAGACTTCACAGTCTCTCTGGGCAAACTGTGTTTGACCACTCTTTCAGTAAAAAAAGGGTTTTCTTATGTTTTGATAAAATTTCCTGTGTTTTAGTTTGTGCCCATTGCCTCTGGTCCTGTGTCACTGGGCACCACTGAAAAAAGCCTGGCTTCATCTTCTTTGTACCCTCCCATCAGATATTTATACAGAATCATAGAATCATTTAGGTTGGGAAAGACCTTTAAGATTGAGTCCAACCATTAACCTAACACTACCAAGTCCACCACTAAACCATGTGCCTAAGTACCACATCTACACATCTTAAATACCTCTGGGGATGGTGACCCACAAGCAGCCTGAAGGATCAGAAACCTGTCAGTGGCCATCAAAACAGTTAACCTTTGCAAGCAAATGTATAGAAGTGTGCTACAACACCACTAGCCATTTGGCTAGTTAAAAGACCACAACTACCAGATTGCACCCTCATTTGGGACCATATTCAAACAGTGCTGCACAGGTTTCCACAGATGCTCAGAAAAAGCAATGGATCAGGATTGCCAGAACCTGGAACTTTCCACACCAACAGTGTCATGCAAGGCTAGGTGAAGACTTTCATTTGTAAAGATCAAATGGGGATACCTCCCTCATAGCTGAAATTGTGCTGTGGACCAGATTATCCCATTAGCCCTCCCATGTGGGAAAAAAAGTACTTTTTTTTTTTTTCTTCAATAAAAGAACAAAGACCATTGATTTTTCTGTTTATAGAGAGAAGAACAACTCAGGCAAAGTCCTCATTCTCTAGTACTTGTTTTAAAGACAGTATGTGGCTGCTTTTTTTTTTTAATGTTGAAACAATTGCATCTCAAACTGTGAAGCTTGAGTGTTCTCTAACTCACAGTGCAGTGATTTCGGTGGAGGTTTCTCTGAGCTATAGAAACTTACTTTTTGGAGGAAGAGGATATCTGGCATATGAGACAGCTGGCCTTCTAATCCAAAGGAAGAGAGTCTACAAAGCTTTAATACATTATCTGATTTACAGTATTATTCATAGCTACCTAAATATTTAAAGTACAAAAAAAGTATTATTTTAGTTTTATTGGATGCACAGAGCCATTGCAGTACACTGACTGACTGCAATTATATTTTACCACCCTTGAAGCAACTACTCAGTGCAAATTTTGGGTAAGAAATTGCTGAACAGTTCTCTCAGTTACTGTGCAAGAGACTTGACAAAGCAGCAGCAGATCATTTTGTAAAATGCAGGCTCTCTAAATCTACTAAGAAGTACAGCTCCAGCTGAGTAACTTTCCTACTAGCAGCACACTCACTGTTACAAGATTAATTGTCAAAAATCCTTGTGATGGTAGTACATCAGAGACTGTAAGATTGGTCTCTGGAAGTGGACAAAGGGAGGTGTACCATGGAGCAGCATTCTATATTTCTGTAGAAAAAATAAATCATCAACATTTGCCAACAGTTGCTTTGAGATGAGGGCCAAATTGCAAAGCATTCTGCTCCTAAAATAGTTGTGTAGCTCAGTACATTTCAGGATTACTTTTGCTGAAGTTTGATTTAGGTTAATTTAATTCCTCATTAATTTGAGGATCTCAATCCCTTTGTAAAGGGTGGCACAGACACTTCATAAATGTTTACCCCAGGTTTAAAATATTTTTGGTTTAGTCTGCATATGACTCACCAGCAGCCTCCTAGATTTATCTGGATTATTTGTTAAATCTATTGAAAAGTACACATACTAAATTTATTTAAAAAAAAACATCATAGAAGACTAGTGTTCAGTAAATAGCAATGCCAATATCTTCAATGCTAACAGCCCCAACTGAAGTGGTTTACTTAAACAGGAGGAATTACCTTCAGGGCAGTTAGTCTCCTGAATGCCAATAGACAGTAGCACTGAGAAAACTTTTGTGTGTTATTGGTTTGGGAAAAGGAATCTTTGAAAGTAGAAGACACCAAAGAATAAAACCAAACATGTTAGTCATTAATGGGTGAATTCTAATACCAATTATTACAGATAATTCTAATATTTGTCTCCCAAAATAGGGACTTTTTGCAGAAGAAACTGTACAGGAACATATACCAGCTAACAGGTAAATCTGGACTTTTTTGCATTGGGTTTTTAAATTATCAGCAGAGGAAAGCCAGCTGCAAAAGAGCAACTCCTGACGCCCAGTTACCTGCCTCCTATAAAAATAAGAAAAACACCCTAACCCCTCTACCCCACATGCACAAGTCTGAGAGGCCTCTCCGATCAGTCGAGAGCTGGGAGAAAGTTGCTTCTAAGCCTGAAGAGTATCTTATGGATAAGAGAAAACAGGGATAATACATGGCAATTTTTTCATTCAGTCAACATATCATCCACTTTGACTTTAAAGACTCCAAACCCTTGCAAAAGGTTAATTCTACACAGATCTTGCCACCACATAACAGAGCAAATACTTTGTGTTAACTCAACCTAATGACTTGAAATCATAAACCTATACTCCAAATTCAAAGCGCAATAATGTTAACACTGTATTCTCTACCTTTGTCTCAGTACCAAGGGAATATTAAAACATTTCAAGCCAATTGGAACTTTTCAGCTTTCAAGACCTTCCTGGATATTTTCAAATTCAATCTGACGTGTCTCAGCACTAAAACACAGTAAAAGAGATGAGGACTAGCCCAACAAACAAGGCTGTCTTCAGGCTGCAAGGAAGGGCCTTGACAGTTTTTTTTTTTTAAGATTGAACTAACACACACACACAAAAATCCCCAAAAAACAAACTCATCCAAACTAAACCCAACCCAAAGCCATAACAGAATAATTTATTTGGCAAGTGACTTTTCTTCTGGGTATCTGAAGTACAGGATGAGCAGCTGTCCAACCATTATTCTGCAATTGCAGAAGTTTGAGGTGATACTTTGGTTAAAATAAAACTTTGTAGGTGAAACACACACCTAAAGGACAAATACAAGCATTGTTCTACTTTGCAACACATTAAAGAGAGATGTTACCTCAATAAGTAACACTTACTGAAATCTGAAAACAATTTCGGTTGAAACAAAACCCAAAAGCAGACCAAAAAGCTACAATGGGGGTGGGAGTCAGAGCAGGTAAAAAACCCTGCTTTCCTGCGTAAAATACAGGAGAATAACTTGTAGCTGTTCCAAACCTGTTAGTGTTGAAACCTCAAGAAATGAACACAGTTTTGGATAAGTTCTAAGAAATTTCCTGCCTCTTTCACCATCCAGTAAGTTAGGAAACAAACTTGACACACTGCCAAGTAAGTTAGTTCGTAGCTACATCAGCTGTTTAAATGGGAGATCTAAGAAACTTTCAAGACAGTGGGCATTGCCCACGCGGCATGAATACGTTCTTCTCTCTGGAGGCATCAAATCTCTGCTATAAAAAGTTCTATTATGCAAAAAAGTTAAAAAACAAACACTAAATAAAAACCCCACCACAGATCCAACAACCTATCATACGCTTAATGCAATTAATGTGACAGGTGTAGTCTTTACACTGATCCAACTCTCAACTGATATGCTTCTGTCAGCATATCCAAATGGAGCACATAAACATATCCAAATGGAGCACATAAACAGGGGAAGGTATGGAGTTGTGAGCACATGCATTTCCCCCCCCACCGCCAAATGATCTCAGAAATTTTATTTTGCATCCATATCAATGATGAAAATGTTTACCCTTGAGATTAGACTCTGAGTTACAGAAACATTAATGTTATGATCATCACATCTGATATTTGCAGTATACTATCTGTAACAGCTATAAGTACATGAAAAATATTTATCAAATAAGGGGCCTAGGGGAAAGCATTCTTTGTTTCACTGACAACCATAAGAAGAGGTTGCACAGTATTTCAGTGTACATGGACAAAATAATTATAAACATGAAAGTCCAAGGAGTAAAAATATTCTAAATTATCTGGGCTAAATATCTGAGATTAAGTGTAACATTTAAAATGCTATACTAAGTTAGAGCTATTGGATATAATACTCTGCAGTTTAATGTGTATTTCTATCTCCACTTAACATTAATTTCCCATCAAGTTTTAAATCAAATTATGGAACACCACTCCTTTCCCATTAGTATTTTGTTGAAGAATTTTGGAACACCCAACTGCGCTATTTAGTTCCATCTGTTGATGTTTCTTTCCTTACCACTTAATCTGATCAAGCTCGCTAGCATTTCCCCTTGCCAGCACACATTGTTTAATCAGTCAGTAAACCTCACTGCCACCCCACGTCTATCCACGCTGAAGAGTGAAGAAATGGAGTGTTGTTTATCTAGGCAGAAGGGACACATGGAAACAGCCTCTAAACATTTAGAAGGTTGTGACAGAGAGTGAAAACCTTTCTCGATGTTCATGGAACACACACACAAAAAAAGTGGAAGTAGGTGTGAATTGTTGTAAGGGAGATTTAGATTAAATAAAAAAAACCACCCCTCTCAAATAGTAAAGATAATTAAGCATTGGAATACATTTCCATAAGGGTATCAATTGTCTCCATAGATGGAGGAACTTTATGGTCTTTTCCAGCCCTATATCCAGTGATAAATCCTTGACATCCCTTTCAGCCTTTTATCTCCTTTCCTTACACAACTTCACAGACAGTTCTTCACCATTATCTCACAAGATAACCAAGTTTGATTTTTTCATTTAACAAATGGTGTAGGATTACTAAATCTTTTGGTTTAAGAAATTGCTTGTCTAAAACACACCAGATCCATAAAGTCTGACAGCCTGTCTATAAGAGCTGCCAGCATCAGTTTTGGGAGAAGAAACTTTACATAAGGGACTTGCAGAATAATCTGTCTCCTTGTGTCCTCCTGGTCTCCAGCCACTAGAGTCAGTAGAAATGGCATACTTCACAAAACTGTTTTAAAAGTAAATCATCAGAACTTAAGATTTTCTTGCTATAATTCTGAATCTTGCCATATTCTCCTCCATAAAATAATCCTAAAGGCCAATTTTAAATTAGGTGGGAAAAAGATTCCAGTTTATTAGTTTTGAATTGTATCAAGTGCTCTTTTGCTTTTGGATATAACAAAGACTGAATAGGAGGCTCTTTCATATATTGTATTTTTGTGCACTAGCAATCTTTCAAGAAAGCTCCAATTGTTTTGGCAGATTACACACACTATTTATCTATGCAGAGTATTGTCCCATTAAATGGGACATGTATAGGTTCTACTGTAAATTCCTTTAGAGGAATTGCAGAATAAGCATTCATGCCGTACTCACAATGGGAGATAAGTATCTGATCTGAAATTTCAGCACTGTGGTGGTTAAAACAGTGAGAGAAAAACAACATTGTTTTGCACTTAGAAACCTGTTTCTAATCAGCTGAGCTACTCCTATGGGGTCAAATAAAAATGATTAGCTTATTAAAAGCATAGCTTTGCTATTTAATAAGCAAAAATGATTGAAAATTCTGTTCCAGATCCTGATAATTTTAGTGTTTCTAGTTAAGCCTGCAAAATTGCATTCATTATTAGTGTCTAGATTCATTAACAATTCAATTTATAGATATTAATGCTTATAATGCATGCTTCGCTTGCCAAAACTTGAAGAGAAATTGTTTCAATTAGCTTTCATGGATCATGAATCCTACCGGCTGGGTATTTTTAGACAAAAGATACAAACACATCCCCAAGCAATGCTAATGCACAGCTGGGATTCGTATGTAAGGTCAGCTAACAGTTTAAAAGGAAAAACAGTAAATGAGTTTTACACAGAACAGACAGGAAGAGAACCAATCGAATATTTGCAAGTCACACTACTCCCCTCAAAAAAGCCAGATTCCTGGGTTTTGTGCTATATTTTTAAAAAGCCAAATTGGGAAGATATGAACTAGTGACTAGGTCAAAGAGTATTTTTCAGCATGTGACTAAGCATACTAGGTTTGTATGCTTCGTATGTACAGGCCCAAGGCAAATTGTTCCATTCTCATTTTCATTCAAACTATATAATTAAAATCAGTGAAGATGCACAGATGTAACCAAGGACACAGTTTTGCTCAACATTTTCTCTTCTTTTCTTAGGTCAGTTACAGTCAGGGGGAAGAAACCAAAACCTACACAAACAATTTGGCACTACATGTGTGAAATAAAAGCACCCCAAGATCATAGAATAAAACATGCTGCTGAGCTGACCAGGTGGCAGGTCCAAGCACATCATGACCAGAGCTATCCAGCCTGTGAACAGAAGGCCTGCGAGTAGCAAAACCTTCACCAGACTTGCAGCGATGCCACACCAGAAAGAGCCGAACTCTGCCAAATTGAGCTTTTACACAATTGCATGTGCTGTGCATGAACAAAGGAAAGCATGCAGCCTCAGGATAAAGATTAGTGATTTTATCTGATCACTTAAAGGAAAAACAACCAGAATAGCTTAGGTCCACAGGCTGGACTTCATTAATAAAAAAAAGTTACTATAAAAAGTTGGCCTTTATTAATGCCAGTAATCCATTACCCTGCCTTCTCCTCTTCTGAGCATTGTAAACACCAATTGGAAATTGTGAGATTTTAATGCAGCTACTACATGTAAGGTATCACCAGGTGCAGACTTCGGAGACATCTGATGTAAGCCCCCACAGACAAAGAGCTGACCTGCTGTTCCTGCCTCTTGAATACAGGGTTACGTGGCACAAGGACTTCAGTCAAGCCAGAACCCACAGCCTGTAACTGCTGCACACCACCACAGCTTCTCTGTGATCTGGCACATCTTCCTCTGAGATCTGACTGTCTTCCTGTCCTTACAGGTATTAACTCCTCCATGATTCCATGGAACTTAGAACTAAATACAATGAAAAGATGCTAGCTTGGCTTTGCGTCTCCTTTTTGGTGGTTCATTGCCATTCCTGTGAGCAACGCCTCTAAGAATGGTGGGGGGAGCAGGGAGAGAAGACTTCCAGTTCACCCTTTTAATGGAGGGAATGGAGGGAGATTAAAAAAAAAAAAAAAAAAAAAAAAGGAAAAAAGTTCTTCAACACATGAACAGCATAGCTAAGAAACAGTGTGCTTTCAACTCATACCCATGTTATTTGTCTAGAAGGTAGTTACTATATTTTCCCTGAAACAGACCTAAGAAAGGTGTTTTCAGGAACAGAAAACTTTCAAAGAAAATTAGTGTTTCTGCAAACAGTGACTTCAGTTTATGGCTCTCCTCTCTGAGGACAAGGTAAACTAAATTCCAGGAATATTGCAGATACTCAGCATTGTGTCCAAGCAGCCTATCCAACCATTGCTCCATAAAGCTGGTCTTTGTTTCAAAAGTGTCTAGACTATACAGATTAATCAAGTTATTTCTTTTGAGTTGGCTTATTTTTGAAGAGCAGCACTCTGGAGAATACCACCCTAATGGCTGACCACAGAGGTGTCTCACAGAGTCATTTCGCTGCTAGGCTTGAGCATATCTATCTCATGTTTATTTGTAGGGCAGAAAGTCAGGCCCACACTAAATTCTTTGCCAGTGACGTGAGAGCATGCGCTCAGCTGGAATCTCTCAGCAGAGAAAAGCAAGTAAGAAAAAGATTGAGAGGACGAACATCAGCACTGAAGTTAGCAGCAACCTGGTCTACAGACCCGCAGTGTTAGCAGCTGACCCACTGCTGCTCAAGACAGCTTCAGGGCCAGCTATCTCAGAAGTATGTCTTTCTAATTAAAAGTTTTTGT
The DNA here is from genome assembly GCA_035590275.1 of Ibycter americanus. Lineage (NCBI taxonomy): Eukaryota > Metazoa > Chordata > Aves > Falconiformes > Falconidae > Ibycter > Ibycter americanus. The sequence continues at coordinate 23,124,275 of JAVJGI010000036.1, read as the reverse complement.
GGAGTTAGGACTTAAGTCGGGTAACCTTGTTATAACCCAAGAGGAAGCAAAACCAAATGATTTATCTTCCACAGTTTAACTTCACCTTAAATTTGCCAGTACATTAATAGATGCTAGACCATGTTTCACTCCCACCTTGAACCACATTGCTACTTAAGCACTGCAAGGCACAAAAAGCTGCTGGGGGTGAGGAGGCAGAAGTCAAGATCTTCTCATAGATTCACAAAAATCTTCAAGTGGCTCAAAATTTTCCAGCCTTCATTCCTTAACTCAGATGTTTACTCTGTTACATTCAGATTAGGGCCAAGCAACTGGAAACAGTAGTACCAGAGAACAGATCGGTGCTCCACTCACGCTTATGCTTTGGTAAAGCAGACAGTATGAAGAAGCCCCTAGGCTACTTGCACTTACACCCAATCTATTTCAGGCCTCAGAATTAACACAGAACAGTCATCTAAACAACTATTTTTAACACCCTGATGTGTGTCCTCACCTGCACAAAGCAAAAAGGAATGTAGGCTCACAGACCTTAACCTGCACTACCCATGTTCCCAAATTCATTAACTTAAGATTATATCTTGAACAGTACATAAGAAGTCAACTAATGTAATAAGCAAAACACCTCAAAAATATATCAGAAATGAAATGACAATGCTAGCCTTACTGCTAACAGCTGTGGTCAGCAATGAAATCATTAGCAATACCACATTACTATTCTAGACCATAATTCATTTGGTTTAGAAAGTCTACAGAGGCCTGACTTGCTTTGCCATGAAAAAGAGAGCAAACTGATTCAAATTACGAGAAGATCCTGTTCTTTACCTCCCCCACTTCCTGCAGACTTGGCAAGGGTGTTTTCAGACATCTTCTACCAGCCTCTAAACAGTCTGATTCTTCCTTTGACTATGTAGAATCATAGAATAATCCAGGTTAGCAGGAACTTCAAAAGATCATCTGGTCCAACTTTGCATGGGAAAAGGAGCCTAGATGAAATGATAGAGCACCCTGTTCACTTGCATCTTGAAAACCTCCAGTGACAGGGACTCCACTACATTCCTGGGGAGGTTGTTCCAGTGACTGATTGTTCTCACTGTAAAGAATTTATTTTTTTTGAAGATGAAACCTCTCCCAGTGCAACTTGTACCTGTTGCCCCATGTCTTCTCCCTGTAAAGAGAGTGCCTCTGTCCTCTTTGTAGCTGCCCTTTAAGTACTGGAAAAATGCAGTGAGGTCCCCCTGAACCTTCTCTTCTCCAGGGAGAAAAGACCTAACTCACTCCTTCAGTCTTTCCGCATAGGGCAGGTTTTTCAGCCCTTTAATCATCTTTGTGGCCCTCCTTTGGGCCCTCTCCAGTCTGCCCACATCTCAAATTGTGGGGACCAGAACTGGACAACAGTACTCCAGGCAGGGCCCGACAAGCACTGGGTAGAGTGGGATGATTGTGCCTCTATCTCTGCTAGTAATGCCCCTGCAGATGCAGCCCAGGCTCCGGCTTGCCTTTGTGGCTGCAGCAGCACTTTGCTGACTCACGTATATCTGGCTGTCCACCAGGATCCGCAGGTCCCTTTCAGCAAGGCTGGTCCCAGCCACACAGTTCCCAGCCTGTACTGGGCTCTCTGGTTACATTGTCCCAGGTGCAGGACTCTGCACTTGTCTTTGTTAAACTTCATACAGTTCTTGGGAAGCTGCTCTTTCAGCCTGTCCAGGTCTCTGTAAGATGGCTCTCCCTTCTGATGTGTCCACTTCACCACCCACTTCAGTGTCACCAGCAGACTTGGCGAGGGTGTTTTCAGTCCCATTGTCCAGATCATTTATGAGTATGTTTGTGCTGGTTTAACCCTGGCCAGCAACCAAGCACCACGCAGCCACTTGCTCACTCCCCTCACCCAGAAAGATGGGGAGGAGGATTGGAAAAGAATGTAAAAGTCAAGGGTCGAGATAAGAACAA
>JAVJGI010000036.1:23069507-23099051 GCA_035590275.1 Ibycter americanus | reverse complement strand
GGGGCTGTCGTTTGAGTGAGCGGCCGACTGCGAGGTAGATGCGGTGCTGGGGTCGGGGGGGCAGGCAGAGTGAGGTAATAGACTGGGGTGCTCTTTGGCGTTTCTTGCTGCTCTTGTGATTGTTCGGTGTTTGTGCGGGGCTGACTCGAGATGCTGACTGAGGGCTTCGTCCCCACACACCGTGCTCTCGCACGCCACGCACTGGTACGAGCCGCTGCCCTGGCCGCTGCCCGTGGGCACGTGAAGCACCATCTCTTGCAGGTTCGCCACGGACTGGCCGAAGAAGCAGAGGGACTTCAGGTGGTCGCTGGCCGCCTCCTGGTCGCCGAAGCCCGCCTGGCACTTGCGGCAGACCAGCTTGTACTGCACCTTCGGGACGATGAAGGGGTCGCAGAGGGAGTCCGCGCCCTTGCCTTCCGCTTCGGGCTCTTCTGGGGGTTTGGGCAGGAGGGGGGACACCTCGCGGGGTGCGTTCTTCTGCTCTTCTTGCTTGGGGGGTTCTTTGGCAGGGTCTTTGTCCGGGGTGGCAGCCCCCGCAGGGACGGGGGTTTGGCTTCCTTTGGGCTGCTGCGCTTTCTGCTGCTGCTGCTGCTGCTGCTGCGCCTGCCGCTGCTGTTGCTGCTGCTGCTGCAATGCCTCCTGCAGACTCTGCTGGTATTGCTGGTACTGCTGCAGCAGGGAGCTGGGGGACAGCCCCAGCAGCGCCTGCGACAGCGCGGGGCTGTAGGGGAACAGCCCCTCCATCCCGTACATGGGCTGCAGGTACCCGCTCTGCAGGGCGCCGGGGATCTGCGGGGCGTAGTAGGGGGAAAAGCCGGGGACAAAGTAGGGAAGGAACTGGCTCGTCAGCAAGGTGGTGGGGTCCGAATTCAGGGCAGCCTGCAGCGCCTGGAGCTGGGCGGGCTCCACCGCGTACTCCATGGTGGGCAGCGGGGCTGAGAGGGCGCCCGCCGGCGCCTCCCCCTTCTCCTTCTTGGGCCCTGGCGGGGGGTCCCCCTTCCCCTTGGGTGCCTTCTCCTTCTCTTTTGCCTTCTCGCTCTCCTTCTCCTGGCGCTGTGGCGGGGGCGGCTGCTGCGGCTGCGGCTGCGGGGTCGTTGCCGGTGGCTGCTGCGGGGCCACGGCCGCCGTGGCTTGTGCCGGGGTGGGCGAGCTCAGTGCGGCCGGGGGCTGCTTATTTGGTAATCCAGAGGTGGGGAGGCCGGGCGAAGGGACGCTTGTGCTGGGCAGGCCCATCAGGTTGGGTTTGGGAGAAGTTAAAGCTGCAAGAGGGAGGAAAGAGAGGTGAGGAGTCACTCGGCGCTGGGCAGGCAAGAAAGCACCGGGCAGGGTGACCCCAGGCCACCCCGCAACCGCCCCTGAGCCGCCGTCTCCTCTGCACGAGGGCAGCGACCGGCCCGCGCTCACGCACCGCAGCAGCGCAGGTGGGACAGCCCGTCCACTGCTCCTGCTCCTGCTCCCTCTGGGACAACCGCCCCTCTCCCCGCTCCCCAGAGCCCTGTGCCACGGGGACGTGCCTCGCCAGCCCCTGCCACCCGCGGCGCTCGGCCACGCTGCCTGGCAGCACCGAACGCGGCGCCTCTGCTGGGGGACCCCCACCGGCCGCCTGGGATGCTTCGCACAGCTGCTGTTTTACTGACTCCTCTGAAATTCCGGAATGATTAACAGCTGATGTCAGGGACAGGCACTTCTCCCACATCTGCACTGACCGGTCCTTTGGCCAAAGGACTCCAGCAGAAGGAAAGTGCTACGCCTAACGGCCGTAACGCTAGATACCGTCAATCTCATTATAATCTCCACAGATCAGAAAGCCCTGCTCATAGCAACTGAAGAGGACTGAACAGGCTAAATCTTAAGTTATTTCGCCCTTATTAGGCTGATGCTCACAAATCTCTGATGCAACCCCTTCCTTCCTTTCTTCCTTCCAACGTAAGAGGCTTTGGGTGCACAGCTTCTGAGCAATTTCAGAGTTTACGCGGTATTCAGACATTCCCCTAGGCATGAACGTCGTGTTTTGGGTGGAATTAAAAGCATCGTGATGCTTCCTCACAAAGGAGATGGATTAATGGTGGAATGTGAAGTCTGCCCATCTTCCCAACAGCAGGAATAGCCAGTAACAACACAGTCCCCCGGTGCCAATTTCTACTCTCACAGCTGACAGCAGCTGGGGGCAAGAGGAGTGTGGCTCGTGGAGTCACATCCATTAGTCACGTCCAGTTGGCAAACGTGCTCCTAAAAAGGAACGTTTTGCTTGGGAAGTGCCTCAGTGCTATCTGGGGAAAATAAAAACAGAACAAACCTCTAACGTTCTGCCAGCGCAGCCCCGTATGCTCCAAGACTCTGGAGCCGGGAACCTGCTGCAGCATCCGCCCCCGCCGCAAAACCGTTCAACAAAGCCTAACCTGCCACCAGCAAAGCGCGAGCCCTTACAGCTGCGACGGCAAGTGCCCAAAGGCGGCCTGCGGATGCACGGCTGCAGGACTAGGAATGGACATGGGGGCACGGTAACTTCTATTTTAGGTTGTCCCTCTTCTGTGAAATACCCAGTGGGAGAGGAGAGGAGGAACTGCCCCTTTTCAGGGGTGGCTTGGGGCACGGTGGCAGCTTAAAGTCTTGTCCAAGGGGAAGCATGCCCACAGGGAATCGCTGTGCACAGGGCAGGTGGTGACTCCTGGCAGGGAAATCCAGCTGCCATGGGGTCCTCTGCGTTGTGAAGGCAACGTAAAGAGGGGCTGGGGCCAACAGCTCTGAGCTGTGGCTGCCGCATGGATCCTGGTGAGGTCTTCAATCATCAAAATCGATTCTGAGGAGCAAGTGTGGGCACCCTCAACCATCTCATCCCTGCTGCTAGCAGGCACCTGAATCCCGGGTCCTGGACCAGAGCAGATGGCAGGACCGGGGACAGAGGCTGGGGGAGGGAGCGCAGAATACAAGTTCTGTGCAGACACACATGCTCCTCAGGCTTCTGGACACCACGGCCCAGGCTGCTGCCTGCACAGTTGTATCACAAGAGCCCATCACTTCACCACGCTCTGTAAAGTTGGTGTAGCCCAGAAGGAATCCACACTTGTGAACATACAGCACAGGAACCACCTTCTTGCAGCTCCGTGCTCTGAGTAGCAGCTGGCAGCTAAGGGGAGCGGAGCACTCGCCAAAAGCTGGCCGCACTGCACCCTGCGACGAACAGCTCATTTGCCTGCAGTGCTGCATTCATCCAGTGATGCTGGCACCCTGCACCCGGCGCTGGCCTCCCCAGCAAAGGGCAGGAGACAAAGCCGCCGTGGCTCTGCAGAGGCCAGCCTGGAAGGAGCCCCGCGGGAGGGCGGCCAGGCGGGCGGCCAGAGCCGAATGCAGCGATGGCTGATGCAAAGCCCTTCTGAAACCTGCATCTGCTCCTGATGCGGTACGGAAACAATAGTGATTTGTGAAGGTATGAAGTGTATGAAGTGGACCTTCGTGCAGCAGCCTTATAGATTTCAGATAAGGGCATATTATGGATAGATGCCATTGAAACCGTGCTCCCTAGCTGAACAGTCCCCGAGAGGTTCGAGTGCAGGAGCAGCGGCTAATTCATACCATTCCTGGATGCACTGCCTTATCTGCTTCGACAGGCTTTGAGCTGAGATGGCCTGACCTTTGGAGCTTTATCTAAAGGCCACAAATAGTCTGTTTGACTTTCTGAATAGCTTAGTCCTGCCTAGGCAGTCCCTGATTGCTTTTAACATTCATAGTACATAGCCCCATCTCCCCAGGACATGTACTGGTCTTTGGATTAACATTAAAAAAAAATAATATTTAGATATTGTTGTAAATTTGGGCTACAAAGTAAACAGCACAGAGCTATCTGTGGTAGGCTGACAGACAATATAATTTGCCAAAGAGATCCTCTTGGCCTGGTTCTGGCCTCTGAAACAAGATTTTCAGTAAGAACAGAAGTATCGCATGAAAAAGTCCTGGCACACAGACACCCTTCAGGCATGTAGCTAGGACTAGATTCAAGGAGCAGGAATGGACAGTAGTCCTGAACAGAAAAATTTCTAACAGCAACCATTAAAATGGTTTAATTACAATGATCTATGCTACAGCTATAGTCAAGAATGATTTTACTTTCGCTTTGGGGGTCATGGGAAGAGTTCTGTAACTACATAAAAAAGCCTTGCAGAGGCCCTATAGCTCCCACCAGAAAGCTCTCCCAGATCCCCATAAAACTTACTTTGATCTTTTCTGCCCTCTGATAGGACCTTCTGACACAGACATCAGCAACCATGCTACAAGGTAATCCCCTCTGCTTTCATGGGAAAAAGGATCTTGACTCCAAGAAAGTGGATCATTTTTGGAAAGGCCAGAACCCAACAAATAGTGAGATTTAACTCTTTTTCATTTTTCAGAGACGAGCATTATGGAGAAAAAGGTGAACACAGCCACTTCCACGGGGAGAGAAAGATGCCTGTTTTGAGTCAGGGGTCTCTAGTGCTCTCTTCAGGGTGCTACACCCGATGTCACTGCAACCACACACAAACTTCAGGCACTAGTGACGTGACTTACAGCAAGCAGCTCTGCAGCCAGTTCCCCCCGTGAATGTCATATGAGTTGTTCAAGTTACACAGAGCTGCTCACACCAGCTACTATCCTTTTTGTCTAAGGCTTTGATTTGCTTATCCAAAGATTTACCTCCTGGATAACAAAAGAAGATGGCAATTTTATTAACATGACACAACCATGTTACCTGGCAGCATCTGCACTCTGTTTATCAATCTGTTGAAAAAGGAACTTCAGAGTCAGCCTGCTGAATAAAAGCAGAAAGCCTTCTGGGAGACCGATAGCACTCCGGTTTCCGATTAAGAGACAGGTAGATACTCAGATCCTATTTAGGCTTCGCATCGTGGATTATAACTCATCATTAGCCAATTAGTTCAGTACAAGAAGAGAAAGTTATTGCTTCTGGACACTGACTAACAGTGGTAGACCTGTATTGCCGCAGTGTAGAAAACAAAGGTGCATGGTGTAACCATACCAGGTGTTACGGTGTCACAGGCTTTCCAGCCCAAGACAGACTCAGCCTGTTGCCAAGACAAGACACTGGAATCGGTTCCTGGGATTTCTCTGGAAATGCAGAGCAGCCCTGGTGAAAGTCAGCTTGAAGAGAGGTCATCAGAAGTAAACAGAGAGGTCTGCCAAGTGAAAGCAAGTCTAGAGAACATCAACTACTCTGTCCTGAGTGGCAACTCAAGACACAGGCACGTCTCTGGGATGCCATGGATGTAGTAGGGGTGAAATGAAGCCCTTGGATCAAGTTTTCTACATCACTGCTAGTCTACTGAGCAGTATCGTCCACTGTCATTGTTTGCTACACATCTCATACTTTCCATCTGTCCACCAGGTACAAGGGAAAGGAGCATTCTCAAAGACCAAAGTCCAATATTTGGGATTAGGCCACTCAAAGGGCTATCCCAATTTTCATTTTTATGTAGTATTGTTAAGAAAAATCTTATTCAAATACAAAGTAGATTTGACCCATGACTACACTGTTGTTTGTTGAGAAGGTACTTTCAGGTTGTGCCCAGCCATTACTCAAAACCCAATCCACAGGTGCCTCAGGATTTGTCCTGGAGGTCACCATAAGGATGTTACATAAAGATGCTCCAGGTGTCTGTCACCAGTGCTACCAGGCACATCACACTTTCCCCTAGAAATGGTTCAGAGTTATTTAAAACTGGGGATGGCACTACATAAATGGAATTTAGTAACAACAGGAAAGGTATAACGAACAACGTATTCAGCATGTTAGTCCTTCTCCTGTTCTGTTTGATAAATCCTTTATTTTCCATTTCCTTGAACGTGCTTTGGAATTTTTAGCCTGTGCTAACGAAACAAGAGATAGGCAGCATGTCTAGATCTTGCTGTATTTCAGACTTTGCTAGAAAATCTGAGTTCAGGAATTCAAGATAAAATACCTCTTGCTTATTTGCTGTCAGGTAAACATGCTCAACTAAGGGGCTGGCTATCATGTTATCAGTCATTCTGAAGGAAACACCTGCTTGTGCTAAACATGCATCAAGTCAAGCTGTGCCTCTGAGCAGTGTGATAATATCCGTACCCACCTGTGTTGGATGGAGTGAAGCCTGGTAAGGATGGGCTGTTGAGGCCTGGGAGCAAGACTGGAGGGATGCCCTGTAGTGCTGGGTATGCAGCAGGAAGGTTAAGAGCTTGCAGGGGGGTGTTATCAAACATGCCCTGCTGTTGAGCTGCCAGACCAAGAACCTCATTGGCTTTTTTGATCCGGTCCAGCTCCTGCTGAGCCATCAACTGACGTACAGTAGCTGGGTCAAAATACTCCTTTTCCTTATCCAACTGGCTTCCAATGGTTTCTTTAACTTTGGAGATATGCTGTTGAGAGAAGATATGGTCACGTACAGACAGTCGAGCGCTGTACTTGATGCCACACAAAGTGCACTCTGTTTTGGGTCCCTCGTAACTTGTTTGGTTTATACCAAAATGCTTGGCCATGCTGAGTTTGGACTTCTTCTCCTTTGCCCTAGCATTCTGGAACCAGACCTGAACAACTCTCTTTGGCAGTCCAATGTCATTTCCCAGGACCTCACACTCCAGCATGGTAGGTGTCCTGTAGTCATTAAAGCATGACTTAAGAACTTTTAGCTGGAGATTAGTCATCTGAGTGCGAAAGCGTTTCTGTCCGGGCCGATCCCCGCTCTCTCCAGACTTGCTGGCTGAACCACTTGCGCCAGGGCTGGGTGAGCAGGGGTCTGCAAGGCTGGATGTTTCACTATAGTCCACAGTACCTTCATTATCGTACTCTTTGCTGTAGAAGCTGGGAGCTGGGCTGACCAGGCCAGAAGACAGCCGATCTTCGTATTCAGACATTGCTATCATGGCAGCTTTTGTCAGACCTTCACTGGGTCCCGATGCTGATTTGGTTTCGGTTGCAATCCCTGTTGCACTATCGTTGTCTGCGTTCCCTTCATCTCCTGTTGTAGTGTCTGTGATTGCAGTGTTGACAGATGAGCAGTCATCGTTGTCCAGCTTTGTTTGGTCAAAACTCAGATTGACTGAGGACATGGAGGGACTCTCGAAGTCTTCTATCCCTTCCACCTTAATAGAGGACGGACTCAGCAGAGTTCGAGGTGACAGTTCCATGCTCTTGTTCACTGGGGAGAGAGGAACACTCTGCCCATCACTGCTAGTTGGTGGCATGTGGGAAAAGCTTGCTCCATCAAAGATGTCTCCCTTCATTTGGAGTCCCCCATCACAATCTAAGAGCATAGCAGACAATGTCAAGTTGTATCCGGCTCTCTTGGCCTCATGCCAGTGACGGGATCGGATATGAGCTTCAAGAGCTGTCTTCGCTTTAAAGAGAGCTCGGCAGAAGGGACACCGTCGATGGGCTTGGGCAGGCCCTACAGCTCTGAACTGCCCCTTCCTTTCCCGTGCACGGGTGTTCTGAAACCAAACTTGCACCACGCGTTTCTTCAAGCCCACTTCATGTGCAATGTGATCCAACATTTTCCGTGTTGGGTTGGAGTCGAGCAAGTATTTCTGATAAAGAATTTCCAGCTGCTCTGGGGTAATGGTTGTCCTTAGACGTTTATCCCTTTGCGGTTCTTCTCCTCCAGTCCCACTGTCATTTTCTCCAGGGCTTGCACTGGCCTTTTCCTCCAGCTTCCTCTTCAGTGTGTTCATTGTGGATGTTGGAGTTGACGGTGAAGTGGCTGAGCTTGCTGGAATCTGTGGTAACGTTCCAGACAGCAGCTGGCTTGCCAGTAGCGGATTACTGGGATCAAAAAGCATGAACGGCATATCCAGCGTTCTGTCCAGGAATGGGGGGTGGATAAACTGGTTCTGTGCACTCAGGAAATGAAGCTGCTGATGCTCCTGCCAATGCTCAAAGGAAGGAAATGCCAGCTTACACTGGTCACACTGGTATGGGATTAGCTGAGGAGGTAGGTTTGCCAGCTGTTGAGGGGTGGATGTGTGAATGGGTTTGAGGGAAAGATGTGAGAGCTGAGATGGACTTGGGCTTGACTGTGACAAGGAGCACTGAGGGGGCTGAGGAGGGGGAGGTGGCTGTTGCAATGAAGAGGGGGAGGATAACTGTGAAATCTTTTGGTGTGCTGAACTTGTCTTTTGTTCTCCTTGGTCCTGTTGCTGCTGAGACTCTTGCTTTGGTTGCACTTGCTTCTCTTGAGTTTGGTTTTGCTGTGTACTTGGAGGTTCAGACTGCTTTGGTTTCTCATCTGTAGCTTCTACTTTAGAACTATAGGTGGAGGAATCATCTGCCTCTGCTGTGAGCTGCAGAAAAGCTGAGGAGGTTGCATTGGCTGAAGACGTAGGTGTGCTGTAAGCTTGCGAGGGCATTGGTGTGCTGCAGGAGGAACTGGTTGGAGTCAAGAGCTCCATTGCATCCATAGAGTCTTCATTCTGGCTATCATCCTGTCCATCCTCATCCTCGTCTTTGTAACAAAGCTTTTTCTGGTGTTTAATGAGATCAAAAATGCGCTGAAAGACTAGACTGCACTTTTTGCATTGGTAGTTCAAGTTGCTTGTTCTAATATACCTGTCATTTGTAAGCTCCCGTCGTTCCCCATCCTTGCCTTCTCCCTGATTCTCATAATTTTTCCTAGCTTTTTGACGGGCATTCTGGAACCACACCACTATAACACGCGTTGGGAGGTTCAGCAAGTTAGAAAGCTGCTCAAATTCATCATCCTTTGGATAAGCATTGGCATCAAAGAAGTCCTGCAGGACTCTGAGTTGGTAGTCAGTAAAGCGTGTCCGGGAGGACCGCTTGCTTCCCCAGTACTCCTGCTTTTGAGGTTCTGGAGAAGGAGGCCGTGAGTCTATCTTCAGTTCTTCCAGGCTGGTAATCGGAGGATTACTGAAGTTGTATGGGGAATCCTTGTTGCGCTGGCGTTCTTTGAAAAGAGTGTTTCTGAACCAGTGCTTGATCACTTTCTGGGGCAATCCAGATTTGTCCGCCATCTCTTTGATCTGCTCCTCACTTGGGGAATTGTTAATATCAAAATACTGCCGAAGGACTCTGAGCTGGTCGTCAGTGATCCGTGTCCGTGGCCTCTTGTTCTGCTGCTGCTGGAGAAGGCTAGGGTTGAGCTGATGCTGGTACAGCTGGGCCAAGTCGGCAGGCAGAGGGTCTACAGGACCCAGCTGGGGTGGCAGCTGTGCAGGTAACGTTTGTAGTGGCATGGTTTGCATCATAAGTGGTGAAAAGATGGGCAGCTCCATCGGCATGGAGAGCTGGGTGAGTGGCACAGACGGCTGGGCTGGTGCGATTGTGGGAGAGGTAATCGGTGGGGCAGAAGTAGGAATGGTAGGAGTAGAAGCTGGCTGAGGAGGTGCGGGAGGGAGCGGAGGTGGGGGCGGTGGAGGTGGGGGCGGCGGCTCTGGGGTCTGAGGTCTTAGTGGGTACAGTTTGTCATAGTGTTCTCTGTATTGTTTGGCAAATCTCTCTAACTGCTTAAAGGGAAAGTAATGTTGGTGAACATGCTCTTGGTGGCTCTTCAGGATGAGGATGTTTGAAAAGAACTTGCCGCATGTATCACACTCAAGCTTTTCCAAGTTCTCACCTTGCTCTGTCTTCCCATTTTTCTTCTGCACCTTCTGCTTGTTCTCGTTATACTGAATGACAAGCTCGAAGCCAAAGTTTTCCAGCAAGGCTTTTGTGGCATTCCCTCTTGCATCAGAGGCAATACGTGGAGGCAGTAAGGAGGGCTCTGTACTACTGCCTGGTACAAAGTCCTTCTTCTCTTTGGGCTTTAAGTTATCAGGCAGAGTCTCCTTAGATGCTACATTATTGTCTCCCCTCTCTGCACTTTCCCTTTCCCGGGAAGTTTCTTTTTCTTTCTCCTTCACTATAGATTTATTCTTCTTCTCAGAGTGCTGGCTCTGCTGTATAAGGACGGAGTGGGGTTGTGACAAGGACAGCTGACCTTGCTGCTGCTGTAAGAGCTGTGGATGGCTCTGTTGAGGGAGCTGAACTTGAGCCTTCAGGTCCTCCAGCAAACTTGGACCTGTACCAGTCAATGTCAGTGCGCCACTGGTGACAGGCAAACTAACTTCTGGATTGAGCTGGAACTCGGCACTGGGGATATAGAAAGGAAACAAAAGATGCTGCTGTTGCTGAAGCTGCAGAAGGGTCTCAGTGGTCATCGGAAAGTGCGGCAGAAGTGCTGGGTTGAACAGCTGAGACTGCAGGAGAGCAGCTTGCTGCTGCAGTTCTTGTTGCAGATGGGCCTGGACTTGGGCCTGTGCCTGTGCCAGGGTTTGAGCTTGCTGCTGCTGCTGCTGCTGCTGCTGCTGCTGCTGTTGCTGCTGCTGCTGCTGCTGCTGCTGCTGCCTGGATGCAATCATGTCTGCCAGCTTCTTCCGGTTTACCTCTTTGGGCTCCGAAGGGGAGGAGATATTAGTGCTTACAGGGTTACCTAAAGGGGGAATTCCCACAGTGTCGCTGGATACCTGGTTGAGCAGGCTAGGAATGGGAGTTGTGCCTGAATTACTTGTGTTGGTGGTTGTAAAAGTATTACTGTTGCTAGTGCTCACTGGACTTGGCGTGGATGAGCCCAAAGAGAGGCTGCTGCTGCTGCTGTTGCCAGCACCGTTACTGCTGCCGCTGCCCCCAGCCGCCTCCAGCTTGGCAGCGCGAGCCTTGGTTTGGTGCAGGACAGACCTCATGTGGATCTCCAAGGTTGAGCTCTGACTGTAGGCCACGTTGCAGGTGTTGCACTTAAAAGGTTTGTTGTCTGGGCTGCTGGTAGGTTCGGGCTGCCCAGTAGCAGACTCTTGGAGGGCTCTTTTCAGTTTATGCAGATGAGAGACTGAATTGTAATGGACCAGGAGAATGTTCTTTTGTGTGAAAGACTCCTTGCAGACCGTGCACTTGTAAGGGCGAGACGGATCTAGGAATTTCTCCATAGTGAAGTTCGGGCCCTTCCTGAAGGGTAAGGCCCTTTTCGGTTCTGAGCCAGAGTCCTCTTGCACCGACCCCGAATCACTACCTGTCGGGCTCTGCTTATCTTCCAGGTCGCTCTCCTCCTCCTTATCTTCCTCAACTATTATAGTGTGGTCTTCTGCAAGTGAAGGATCACCCATAGCGAGAAGGTCTCCGTTGACCAAGAGACCACCATACAGCTGTTGAATGTCGGCCTCACTCAGCTCCAGATGGCTGGTTTCCAGGTGCTTCTTCAGGGCCTGGAAGGTTCGGAAGCTGCGCTGGCAGAGGCAGCACATCGTGGCTGCCCGGATGACGTGGTACTGGGAATGGAGCTGCAGCTTCTCAATGGTTTTGAACGCCAGGCTGCACTGGTTGCAACGGTACTTGTAGACATGGCGATCGGACACCGGCAGTTGAGGCCGCTTTGCGTGAACTTCATTGAAGTGTGTCTGCAGGGCTGCTGAGCTCTTGAACACCTGGTTGCAGCCCTTCTTCCAGCAGAGGAAGCCGGAGTCCTCCCTGGCAGAGCTCTGATCGGCTGGAACGGGCTTAGGATCTCCGCTGTGCTCTGTGCTCTCCGATGGCAAAAGACTCTTTCCCGAGTCCTCAGAGATCTCTGTGAAAACAAAATTAGAGCAAACCTGAAAATTACACCAGCACACAAGGGCAGCTCAACATCCTCTTTTTGTCCCTAGTACGTCTGTGTTTTTTTCTCTGCAAGATGATAGGCATTTCTAACGTTTCTCCTCTATCTTCGTTCATCTAATTTAATACCAGCCCATTACCCTCATCGTGGCCCATTGCATAAACCTACACAATTTACTTTCTTGCCCACTTTGAATATCTGGAAACTATTCACACACACACGTTCCCTTAGTGCATTTACCACCTTTAATTCTTCCTTTTAAGTGAAGGCCACTCAGCCACCTGTCTGTCTGTGCTGTTTTTCTTCGATGTCCTGCTTATTTTCCTATAACAAGGTTCATCAAATTGAATGTAGTATTTGAGTCTTGGTCCTATGAAAGCTAGAAACAACAGGAATGAAATTCAGGTCCTGCTGACAGCAGCTCAAAGGGTGCTATTTGCGGGAAGATGGGTGAAGAAGGAACAAGCACTCAGTGCACTCCCACTTTTCCAGGGTCACAGAGCACCGCCCGGCTGGAAAAGACAGTGTGATATGGGTAGAGGCCAAAAAAGGGATCGCGGTGCCCAGAGCAGCTATAGCTACCCTCGCTGTGCCAGTGCTGCCCCACCAGCACCACTGCCTTGGGGCCATCTGCCTGGAAGGAAACGATTGCTGTCTACATTCCCACATTCCTTACACATCTTCCAGCAGGGCACAGAAGGAAGACCAGCATGGCTTCCCTGCCAGGTTTGAGATCAGACACTTCTGCCCATGCAGAACAATGTTCTTGGGACGCTCTCCTACCACATGACAAAGCCAAGACTGAATAGTCATGGATTTACAGTCATGCCTTCATAACACACCATGGCAATGAAAAAGGCTGGGGAGATTCAGGCCCTCAGCCCTCCACCACCTTTGCTTTTCACTGCTCACATCTCGTCTTCTCCTCTGCAAGGGTTCAACACCATTTGCAGGTGAATCGCCACGGCAGTGAGCTCTGCTCCTCAGCTCTGAGCCACCTCGCTCTGCTCTGCCATGGGGACACCCGGGGCACCAGCCTGTTCACGGCACAGATGAAGGGAGACGGCCCTGCTAGGCACCACCTGACTGTGGTTCTCAGGGGACAGCTGGGCACGTGGAGGTGACCTGGACAGAGATGTCCCCAGTCACAGTCCCTGACCAGGTGATGGGAGCTGGGGGAGCGGTGGGACCTGTGGACATCATGGACCCACACTCACCAGGCTGCTTCCCCAGCTCCTCTGCGGCGGAGTTCCCATCTTTCTCTGGAGCGGCTGCTGGAAGAAACATGCTGCTGGGCATCATCACCTCAGGTGTTGTCACCTGGAGACAGGGAGGAAAGGATGTGGGGAGTAGAAAAACACAAGAAAATATTTTAAACACCTTCAGTGACAAAATTAGACACCAGTATTGTAAAGTCAGAGGCGTCACTTTTCATAGCTCACTGAAGACTCATATTTATTAGACAAAGCTCTCATCAGTCAAAAGTGTTTCTACAGTTACATTCTGGACATAATTAGCAGTGCACACTTGAAGAATAATCTTATTATTAATATTTTTCCTTTATGTAGAATTCAGACTTTGATCACTGACAATGTTTTGTCATGGGCTGTGAAACTTCTTGTGCAACCAATTAGGTAGATAAGTTGAAAGGCCCACCTTAAGCTGCTGAAAACATAATAAGGCCCCTAATTAAATCATACCTCGTAAAGTACACTGTAATCTTGAACTAGGGAGCATTGCAGCACTGTTTTCAAAGTGTATCGATGCAGGAAAAGGAGGGGCATGAGAAAGAAAAGTACAAATAAGGAGAGAGGTGACAAAGGAAAGGATGAATAAGGAAAGACTAAAAAGACAGCAAATTGTCTGCAAAATGAAAAGCTTTTGGTAACCCTTTCCTTGCTCTGATGTGTTCCCTCCGCCTCTCTGCAAGTGTTTGTCTAGAACCTGCACTATCATGCCCAGCACAGTGCCAGAACACCAATATTTTTCAAGAGCTGGAGAGTTTGCGTGCTTCAACTAGAGACGCTCTTTGAAAGAGTCAAACGCATATGCTCATCTTTTTTGGGAAAACTGTGTTTCTTTGGGTGTATCTGGTCACACACAGAACATACAGACTACCTCGCTACCAGTTTGCACGTGGCTGGCATCAGGTTCAGGACAACAAATACCCTTCTGAACGTCCAGAGCCAGTCTCACACACCAGCTGAAACGCTGCCCCACAGCCCTTCTCCCCAGGGCAGCAACTGGGAAGACCGACCCGTATCACCAACACCATCCGTGCTGTATTCCAGTGCGTGGCTGCCAGCACGGGTTAGATGCCTGTGGCAAGCGAAGACACCTCTGCAGCCCCGAGCAGGTGCATGCTTCACCCCACTGATGCTCAGGGAGCATCTCCCTTACACCAGGGCCACGGCACTTGAAGGAACAGAAACCAACACTGACTTGCAATGCTTGTGGTGCTTCTGCTCCCAGCCTCTGACTGCTGGGAAAGTGAGGCATAAACAAACACTCCTAGACAGGTATGTTTCCTAGCAAAACAAGTCTCTCCATCCTTTTGTCAGATACTAAGAGGGCATTTGCACCTTGGATTTCAGAAGAGAGTGAGTGAGTGAGGCTGTTATCTGCATGCATTGTACCTTGCTTTCTGGGAAGTCAAGGACCACAGGTCTCTGATTCAACTGCAGGAGATATTAGCAAATCTGTGATGAAGCTGAAGGTAAACCTACGTGCAGGACATGAAATCTTCCTTATCTAGACAAATGTCAAATTCAAGCAAACAAAGACTAGACCTTGGCTTCACTAAGTGAATGGAAGCAAAAACAGTCCATGAAAAACCTCAGAAGCAAATGTTCATGTCTGAGTGGCTGCAGACATCTGAACAGCACTGGGGAGGGATGCCGAGCTCCCTGCCTTTACTGGGATGACCGGTGCACGGAGGTGGGTGCCAGGTCCCACAGATGTCGGCAGGAAAGGCAGCTGACACTGATAAATCACCAGGAGGGAAGCTGAGCACACCAAATTCATTCCACCTTTTACTCTAAGCAGGAGTATCTGACGGCTGTGGGTGGTGAGTCGGGAGACGTGAAAGGTCACTGGTTAATTCCTGGTAGCCGGGCTCGGAGGAGGGGAATGAGCAGGATGCCGAGGAGGGAAGGCAGGAAGGAGCCATCCCTCTCAGCTTTATCAGCAGGGAGAGTGCTTTCCTAGGATCTTTAGGAATTATGAAAAATAAATCATGAGAAATTAAAAAAAACCCCAACAGAGTAGAAAAAGAACAAAATTATCTAACACCTCAGCTGCACATCATTATAGAAAACTGTGGGCTTTTTATACGCATTACAGTAAGGCAGCCATCCCCACTACCACACTCAGTACGACGGATCAGTAATTGTTTTCATACACTTTAATTAGAAAAACTCAGATGGCTATGAATAATAATGGAAAAGAGAGACTTTTGCACTTGAAAGGTTGAAGTCAATCAAGTGTGAATGACGGCAAAAAAGAAAAAAAAAAGACACCAATTCATCAGGCCTCTGTTGTCTCGCCGCGTCTTTAATCATAATTCCTGATTGGGATTCAAGAAGGCAGTAAGCAGCGGTTCTTTGTCTGCCTTCACCTTCCGTCAATTAACTCTCCCCGAAATATAATCATCAACCTCACATGCTCCTCTGCATCTTAATCTGGGTCTCCAAACCAATAAGTCCTGCCCTATATGTGTTTAAGTAATTACCTTTATCTACCTGCATCGCCATAGCCACAGTTCTCACCCTACTTTTACCCCTCCTTCCACAATAAAAAAAAAAAAAACAACCAAAAACGGTGGGAAGGAAAAAAAAAAGACTGTGGTACATCAAATTGCTACAGGCACAAAATCCCAAAATGCAAACAGAAAAAAGCTTGGAAAAAAGTGCAGGGAACTAGAAATTCCGGATATGGCTGTAGGGCAACTGCAGACAGTCCAGGCAGCCACACAGGGCTGGCCCTGGGAAGCAGAACCTTGACAATAAGGCTTTTGAAATGGTCATGCTTCAGCAACTGGACCCGCTTCAGTCCTCCACCTGTTTGGCACCATTCAGGCTTCTCCCGACAGTGCTGCCTCTTTGCTGTGCCGTTTTCCAGGGCAGGACTAACCTGTTTCTTCGTCCCCACGGACCACCCCTGACCAGGTAGCAAAGATGCAAATAGTGAAAATAGGCTGCACGTCTCAAATCATTTCACATTTACACTGAACTCCAGACTGCCCGTTTTGAACTGTCTGTCCCTTCACAGTGCAAACCTGTCCGAGGACACAGCATTTCCTCGTACGTGCAGAAAATGCCTCGCACACTGTGGCTGCTTTTAATATAAACAAATAGTGGGAGTACCAAGGGTGCAGGAAGGTTTAGTAGGCCATGGCCACGCAACAGATAAACAAGGAGCGGTGCTCTATGACACAGTGGTTTGTGCTTTGGATGTATTTAAATGGCATTAACTGTTCTGGTGATAGGGAGGAACGTGTTTATCTCCAGCACAGCCTGTGTTAGTGCCTGCCGTTGTTAAACGCTCTCCATCTCCCTCTCACCTGAGCCCGCAATGCCTGGCATGTAATCCTGGCATCCATCCTCAGCGCTGCTCAACCATCTCCTTATTTAAATGTCTCTTCAACACCTATTCTTTCACAACAGCAACATATCATTCATTGTGAACCGTTATTAGAAAACCAACCCTACAGATGTAAGTTTGACAAATATGATTTGTCTCCTTTCTCTCCTTCTTTCGTACACACCTGCTTTGCTCTGTCTAACATTAAACCATATCCCCTTCACAGCTGCAGCCCTGACCTTCTGGCCCACAAGCCACCAGCAAAGCCACCCAGCTTGGGAACACCTCTGTCACAGCCGACCCACCTCCGCACGGAGCCCTGGGAGCGCCCGTCCCCTCGCTGCTCCTGCATCCAAGGTCTCCTCTAGGTTGCTCTCCCAACGTTACTGCACAAAAGGCAAACGGTCCCCTCGACCTGTGCCGCTCTTGATCTTCGTGTCCAAACGAAACCAGGAGGGGGGGAGGGATGGGCAGCTCGCTCCTACCCGCTCTTTCTGACAGCCCGGCATTCGGATACCAATATGCGGATCAGGTTCTGTTTATCGGTACCTCAATGACCAGGGTCAGTGGCTCCAAGAAACCCCCTGATGCTGGGGCAGGCACTCAGTGCACACGCTTTGCTCTGACCGCCCCGTCCCCATCCCCACCCCGCTCAGTGGGGCAGGGAACTTGCTTGGTTCCCCGAGCAAAGGAGGGGGAAGTTTGGGCCAGAGACTGTGGCAGCCCCTCCTGCGCCCCACTTTGCAGTGTCTTCCCTGTGGTCTGCACGGGAGATGGGAAGGCTGGCCGGAGAACTTCCCTCTACAACAGACTGCAGAGAAGCCAATTATCTGCCTTAGAAGATGGAAAGTTCTTGGGACAAGCCTCTCTGCTTCCAAGGACCCTCCCTTTTGGATGAAATTCAGATCCCCTTCAGCAGATTAAACTTCTTTATGATGACGAGATTCACTGACACGCATGGGCACGCCAGTATGACGGCCATTTCTACAGGCAATGTGGCCCAGTGAGCAACTGTTACGAAAACCCCAAGGGCTGACACACCACGTCTCCTGCCTCCCTGCCCCACGAGCATCCTCAGCAGATGGCATACGCCCTGACACCTACAGACCTGTCACTGGTCTGGAGAACCTGCGGGTCCACTCCTCACCTGTGACAATCTACAGCAGTGACAAGCGTGGCTCCTGCCACTACTGGATCTACCAGATTTTTAAGACGATGAACTGCAAAGCAGCTTATCAGCACGGGCCGGAGGCTCAGAGCTGCAACACCCCTCCCACACCAGCCCTGGCAGTGTGACACAAGCATATTCTTGGCACGTCTGAAAAATTAATCTGGGCTAGTGTGAGCGGCCAGCTCCCCATGCGCACTGGATCTGCCTGCGCTGACTTTCCTCTGGACTGAGTGACCAAATGTGTGGACAGTCTACGCAGTTCCCCCGTTAACGCCCCAAAATGCTGAAATCATGCGGCTTTTGAAAAGAAAATCTCTCGAAGGGGTCTGAGGAGATACATTACTATCCCTATGTCCATGCAACCAGGGGGAAATACACATGCACTGCAAGGTTCCCGAACCAGACAAAGGAGGTAATTTCCATTACAAAGAGAGAGAGAGGGTGCTGGAGTGAAAAGCTTCATTAGACTCAGAGAGGCAAAGCGATGGCAGTATACCAAGGTCACTTCTAATTTAGACCATCTAATTGGCAAACATGGCTCCAAATGGCTATCATCTCACAGGGCTCAGAATTAATGAAGCCCGATTATTTTCATTACCTTCATCCGAGATGGAGAATGAGACACAGAGTGAGAGGGAAAGGGGGGAGTGAGAGGGGGCGAGAAGGAGGGAGAGAGAAAAATTGAATGACAGCAGAAGGGAGAGAGCAGTAGGAAAAGACAATGGGAAAGAGGGAAAAAATGTAAAGATAGCAAGAGGGAGAAGTGAGGGTGCCAGGGACGGGCAAGGATTACTCTTAGAGCAAGGGAGGAAAGAAAAAGATGGAAACGCAGCTGAAACACTGGGAAGACGCCCTAAACCGAGGAAGAGAAAACTGACAACAGAAATGACAGGAGAGGAATGTGCAGAACTATAAAGCCGGCCACGGGAGGAGGGAGAGCTCCCCGCTCCTGGAGGCTCTCGGGAAGCCGTCCCTTCTCCCGGCTTGAGCCCATCAGTCTTGTCAATCGACTGTGCAGGCGCACTGCACTTCACCCTCATTAAGGGGCTCTCTGCTGAAGCGGTGCAGGCCCAAGACTAGCAAAGAGGCTGTTATGTGGAAAGATGGCGATTAGATCCGTTTAGAGCGGCTGAAATGCCACGCAGATTGAACTTGGGCACGTCCGTTCACCAGCCCCGCGGACGGGAAGCTGCAGGACAAGGTGGGGGATGGCGGGAGCCCTGCTGCTGCCCCATGGGTGCTTCCTCGGCCCTGACACCGTGCAGGGACACGGCACACACTCCTCTCCCTGCAGCCTGTGGCTGCAGCCCTGCCAGTCACCGTCCCAGTGCCTGGGCTGGTGGGGAGGACCTGGGTGTCCCATGGGGCAGCCAGCCCGGCTGCTCTGATATGAAAAGGACAGTGCATGGAACAGCCAGCTCTGAGATGCCGAGCACAAGCAAGCAGCCGTTACTATGGCAACAGACATATTAGACACTGCAGGTTCCTAAAAGGCGTCTGATAAGGTATTATTAACTGCAGCCTCCTCCAAATACCGAGCGCAAAGACACTGTGTCGAAAGGGACCTGGCTCCCATTTACTGGACCGCAATTC
Source organism: Ibycter americanus (assembly GCA_035590275.1). Taxonomy (NCBI): domain Eukaryota; kingdom Metazoa; phylum Chordata; class Aves; order Falconiformes; family Falconidae; genus Ibycter; species Ibycter americanus. The sequence goes on along the minus strand of JAVJGI010000036.1, from coordinate 23,080,100 downwards.
CCTCGCTGTGGCACCAAGACCTGATTCATGTGTCAGACTGAGATGGGAACCTTAGCTAGAATGAGCAAAATTAGGAACCTTTGATGCTGCTGCATTATGCACAAGCCATACTGATTTCTCAAAATATTTGCCACTTAATGCAAAAAAGAATCGCCTTCGTGACCCACACGCTATTTGACTTGAAGCAGGAGAGGCAGCCTTCCTCCCCGACGTATCTCTGGGTACCAGAGGGAACAGCTGCCCAGGGCCAGTGGCAATGGCAAGGTGGAAGAACCAGAAAGAAGCAACAGGATGAGCTTCACGGCTAAGCCATTCTCCACGGCTCTCAGCAGAAGTCCTGTGCTCTGCAGCAGCGGGATGAGGCCCTGCGCCAGCACAGCAGATGTGCTCACCTAAGGCGACTGTCCTCCACAGTGCTGCAGTCGCTTTGGCCACATCCTCTGTGGTGCGTCCCAAGCTCCTTAACAAACAAGAGGCTTCTGCCAGTCCCCCCGGATCCTGGAGGGACAGGCTCAGGCCAAGAGGACGGACCAGCTCAGCTGCACCTGTCCCGGACTGCGCCTTCTGCCGAGAGCCCAGCTCAGGAGCCAACCATTTCACATCAGCGTAACAGATACCCTTAGCAAACTGGTTACGCTTGCTGGCCTAAGAACGGGGCTCAGCTTCTGCTCACTGCTCTTATAAGGTCAAAATGTCTTCCATCAATTTAGTTAGAAGCTAACAAGATTCGTTCAAGTCCTCAGAAGGTATTTACACACTTAAGCACCATCAATCAAAATGGATGCAGGTCGCAGAGACCGAGGTCTTTGTGACAGGACCGCTCCCCGACCCAGGCGCATGAGCGGTCGGCAGAGCAGAGCTGTGCCTAGAGCCTGTGGCCACGGCCAGCTTTGCAGGGCTGGGAACTGCAGGTGCTCTTTCGCCCTACCTCTCTGTATTTTGTTCTTCAGAGAGTGCTGGGGCCTGCTGGCCTGGCTGGACTTTTAATGGGTTTTGCGATGCGGCACCTACTTGGGGCGCGCACAGTTGTCGCGGCTGGTCGGGAGCGCTCGGTCCTGCAGCGGCCCCAGCCGTGCCCAGCGCGCGCCCTGCAGCCTGCTGGGGTGCGGGACGCAGCTTCGGCTCCGGCCGAGCCTGACGGCAGAAAAGCAAGAGGACAGGCAGCTGGTAAAGCAGAGCGGGAAGATACAAAGCATGAAGGCATTGGAGAAGGAGCCACAAGAGGACTGGAAGGGTGATAGAAAGAGAAGACGAGAGAACTGTAAGAGAAAAGCTGGGTGACGCTGCATGTGCTTGCTCAGACGATGTCACAGGAGTATTACAACAAACACAGTATTATCCACCTCCATTGTCAGGAATCAGCAAAGAAGGGAGAAAACAAGCAGAAACGGGGTGTAAGAAAAAAAAATCACAAAGAGAAAGAACTGACAGGAATCAAAATAAACACTTATTTCATATACTTGATGACAAGTTCTTAAATGCAGACACAACCTTGCCTTGAAGATTATACCAAAGAAGTAACAGTGTAGGAATCTGACAACACATCCCATTTGTGAATTTAGAAGGGTTTTTGAAAATGTGCCTTATTAATTCTACCTGTATCTTAAACTGATGTTAGCAAACGGAAAGGCGCACTCATGTGAAACCTATGAAAAGGGAATTCATGAAAGAAACATTCTGGGACTCAAAATGTTATTTACTGCAGCAAATGCCTGAGCACTGGAGAGTGGGGTAAGCCTTCATGAGCATTTCTGCACTGCGACAACATGTACAAGTCCCATGGCAGAGGTCCAGCAGCTGCACACATGACTCCATGCGTACGGCAGCAGCAGGCAGAGACTCTGGGTCAGCGGCTCTGGGGTAAAGCAAGCCAGAGCACAAATCCAGGTCTGTCTCACAAATAAGAACTTGAACACTGTGCTGTTAATTTGCTACTTCTCACCAAGTACTAGCTCTTGAGTTAGATGAATTTCAATTCCTTGGAGACCATGCTGGAGAAGGAACCCCATGCTAGGTGCTAAAACAAGGATGCAGGGCAGAAGAAGAGCCTGGCGCAAACACATTTGTGCGGAACCACAATCTGCCATCTGAAGTTTCTGCTCCTCATCAGAAGCTGCACAAGCAACAGCAATCACAGCCCATGCATGGGCACAATGTTGTTTGACAAACAGATTGAGAAGAGGAGCTGTCACAAGTTTTGAGCTCCACATGAAGACAGTTAACTTTATCTAGTGAACTTTCACTTTATACTTCAGTGGTTAACTTCCTACTTCAGAGAATTTTAAATGCCTCTGCTTAAATTTTAATTTAAAACCAAGCATTTCCAAACATTTTAGAAACAGCACTTGAAACTGTAGCACTAGTATTCAACAGTCCCGTAAGGTTCCACCTGCCTTGGGCCAACAGCTGCACATCCCTTGCTTGCTCAGGTTACCCTGAGAAAAGGGAACTGTTACACAACAAAAACATTGCAATTTTGGATGGAGCGACTCCTCATAGAAGTAACAGATCCAACTTAACTCATACAACCATAACAACGATGCTCATTAAGCGAATGAAGCGCAGAACATGGGCTGCACAATAGGACTGTCTGCGCTCCATGAGACGAGACCGCCAAGGGAAGTTACTCTACTGGTTCTTAAAAAAGTATTTTAAGCAGAAACCTGATACCTAATTTCCTGTAATGTTACCTTAATCACCCTGGCTGTCCTTCTTGGGAAGTGCTCATCAACACACGAGCACTTTCTCTCCACCACAGGAGCAGCACAGCACATCAGCTACTGCACCTCCCAGAAGCTTCTGTGCAAAATGTGATCCCATACAATGACCTCAGTAGTTAAAGGAAATCATATTTATTCTAATCTTTTCACAGGGAAATTACCCAACACTGAAGCGCTGCCAGTTTCCACAGTGCTCAAGCACGGACAACATAGTCTCCGCAGTCGAAACATACAGGGGTGGGAAAAACCTAGATGACAGAGCCCTAACAGATGAAGGAGCTGCCCACTGCAGCAAAGTCAGCCCATGCAGGTCAGACCATCCTTTTACTCCTCATCTTTGCTAGGAAAGCAGCAGACATGCTTGACTACACAGCCACTTACCGTCATGATGAGTTTCTCGACGCAGTCAGGTGACACACTGTGCAGATGGGTGAGGTGCAGCTGCAAATGGATCTTGTTGTTCAGCATGTCCTGGCAGAGCGGGCAGCGGAGCATGGGCTGCACTGAGTGCTGGGTCATGGCATGCACCCGCAGCCGGTTCACGTCTGCGTTACTGTACTTGCAATACGGACACTGATACATCTGCAGAGCAAGACAAAGAATCACGCAATTGTTACAGCTGCTGCTTTCCTCTTTCCTTACAGCTAGACTTTAATAATTTGATGCCTTCTCCTACCAGCAGTTATTGCCTTTCATCCTCCTTCTCCTATTTTATTCTTTGCTTTTGGCACATATGAAACAAATTACCTGCTTGTAGATGCACAAAAAGCTGGGTTCTTCTTCCTTACCTGCTCTGATTTTGTCTCCTCTGAAGTTTTTGACCATTTAAAGGAGAGAGGCGACTCAGAGCTGCTGGGAAATGATACTCGTTTAGAGGACGCTGGAGGCTCTGTCAGCTCCTTCTCTGCCTGGCTAGCTGGTGCTGCAACAAAAAAGACATTTGTATCAGGACATCTCCAAAGAGGCTTAAGTTGGACGAAGACAGTATTTCCATTTACTCTGCTGCTGTTGCTTGAAACACATACCAAGGACTTGGAGGGGGGTCAGTCTGTGGACTAACTTATGTCCTACAAAGTACGCCAGGCCAAAAAATGTTCATTCTTGACTATGTTCCACAGTAAGGGAGCTGTGTCATTTATAGTCAGAAGCAGAGAAATCTCAGCTACTTCTGTGGGCTGCTTACAACCTGTTAGGTGCAGGAAAGTCTTGTCCTGTGTTTACATCGGACACACAAATGCTTGGCCAGATGTGAAGGCCAATGTGTCACCTCCACGAGCAGTTGGACTGACTCGACAAAGCAGAACTGATACTCCTAGCTCACCTAGGACGTTCTGCATATGAACACTCCAGGATGTGTTTGCCTTGGAGATGGCTGGAAGCTTTGTCTGTCAACCCAAGTGACTCACACTCTATGCTGGAAGCAGCGGCAGCAGCACACAGCCAGGACAGCACCGGCCAGCTCAGCCTGTGTGCCTCGGGGACGAGCATACATCTGGGGGTGCTTCCTAGCAAGTAGCCCCACCAAAACCACAATGGCAGAGACCCAGCCTACCGCCAGTGCTGGGGTGGGACTCGGACATCCTCACACTGTAACAAGCTGAGGAAAGGCAATTTTATTACAGCAGAACAGAAAAAGGCAAATGAGCCCAGAAGTCAACAGCAAAACACTCTGCAAGTTGCCGCACTCGAAGCACATCCCTGACCTTTACCCCTCCCCCGAACCCTGGCAGCCTGCAGTACATAAATTTGTGGGACATCTATTATTTAAAAACTGTAAGGACAAGTATATTATACACAGCCCCCGTCTCCTCCTCCCCGAACACACATTCATAACAGTACTTTAATCTGTCTCGAATCGACTTCAAACCCATTTCGCCCTTAATGGGAGTTATTCATTTTCACTTGAAAGGTAATATATGACAGCTGGATATTTAATATGATGGATCGGCTGCCGATTAACAAGGCACTGTAGCATTCTTAGACCGGTCCCCCCATACTCTTCCCCTTGTCTCTTATTCTCTTTGTGAACCCATTGGTATCCATTCCTTGTTTCAGAAGATGCTGTCAGAGTAAGATCCTGGCAAACTGCTTCCTTCTCAAAGGTCCGTCTGTTCACTGCCGTGAGCTGTGTTCCAAAAGGCACCACACCATGTTAACAGAATCCCCATTTCTAACTGCCCTCCCTGCCAGAGCCCACTCTACGTGTTCAGTTAAATGGAAGCAAAGTAACTTCCAGGAGAGGGAAAACAGGTATTGCAAATAGATAACAACAGTGCCAGAGGGAGGCAGGGATTGGAGGAACTCTGGTACTACTCAGTTTCTCCTGGTAGAGAGGCGATTTCCTCCCCCGCAGCGCTGCCCCGCTGCACAGCCGGTACTTCAGCCCTGGCTGGTTACACAGCCTCCATGCACGGATGTAAAGTTCTGGCTCTATCTGAAACCAGAACCACAGGACCCCGCTGCGCTGCCAACTCCATGAGAACATCCAAACCTAGAGTTTCTTTGTGTAGAACCAGTCTGCGGTGTCAGTGGGGACTTATGGACACCAATGCAGAACCTGCCCTGCCCCTGCACACAATGATGGGCGGCTTCCCAGGTCAGGCCACTCGCCTGAACCAGAGACCCTCCCTGGGGCTCAGAACTGGAAAGTCATTAAAGATGTCTACAGCACCAAAGCTGGCCTTCCTTACTTCCTACTAATAAAATGTGCATGGAGCATGAGAAACACAGCACTACCCTGGACCCACCTGCGCTGCTCCTCTGCTGAGGAGAGCAGTCCCTCCCGGTGGGTTTGGGGAGGCAGAGACCACCACTGAGAGCCAGCACTGTGGCAGGCAGAGGACCACCCTGCCTTAAAATGCCCTGCCCGAGCCCTGCGTGATGTGAGTGGCCCTGATACGAAGGCTAATTGCTGTTGACATTGTCCGCTCCTCGGTGTGACCTTGGACATTGAAGTGTCTGCCCCAATCAGGCAGTCAGGCGTTGGGACCGGTGTCCGGAGACCCCAGGTCTGCCAGCGCGGTCACGCAGCAATGCGAGCTCTGCTCCAGCCCTGCACCAGGCTGGGCTGACACTGCCAGCCATGACTTCGGGTCCCCTTAGACCTCTCTGCCTGGGATGCCAATTGTGTCTCCTGCGTGGTCCGGACAGGCTCTCACTGGGCTCTGTACCTGTCATCTGTCACTTCAAACCTTTGGGTGTCATCTGCTCCGCAAAACTACTGACAAACACTGCAGCGAGCCACGCTGGCACTGCCAGCCCTGGGAGAGGGGCAGGGGACGCGAGGGAGGAAAGGGATAGCTGGAGAAACCTCTGCTCATGTGTATGGGTCACCTTTCCAAAGAAAGGATAACAACACTTTCACCTTTGGCAACAGTGTGAGAACCACAAGATACCTACAAAATTGTATTAATAAACCCAGGCAAGCTCCTACAGCGCGAGCTCTGGACACTTACAAAGCGCTGGTGTGTCCCCACTGGCAGCAGGATCTGCGCTGGCACAGTGAGGCATGAAGAGCTCAGGGAGCCCCCGGTTCTCACCCTCTGCCACCAGCTTCACTCCGCACTGCTTCGAGCAGCTCACCGGTGCGGTGGTTTTGGAGGCGGTGACTGAATTCAGCAACCCAACTGGCAACTACCCTGCAGCTGCTGAACGCTAGCTGTAACCTCTGGAGTCACGGCAGGGTATTTTCTTATTTCCTTTCTACTGGGAAGCAGCCTGCTTAGAATCAGGCAAAAGTAAAAGATAATTAAAATTTACTTTTACTTACCATCTCTGAAGTGCCCAGTTTTATTAAATGCACTTGATGTAATTCATAACTTTAACCCTTCAAAACCAAAATAATTAATGAATGTCCAGACCCCTGGAAGAACTGGTTTGTTGCACCGTGCTAAAAACTGCATATGGAATATTTGTTCTAAGTATTATTTTTTTGAGATGACAGCTCCACTGGGAATTTTAACACTGAGACTGAAGTTTATTGTTGATAAACAGCCAAACACACAAACTGACACATTCAGTCCACATCACAGATCAGAGGAATTGAGAACTCTTTTCTGCCTGGAGAAACGAGGACGCGCAGCTCGGTGCCTGCCTGCAGAACCCTCCGGCAGCTGTGCGGGACCTCTGCGTCTGCATGGAGCCGACGGGACAAAATGTCCTCGGCTGAAAATGCCAAAAGGGCCTCGGCCCCAGATGGCAGCTTGGCACCAGAGAAGGTGGAGCACAACGCCGGTGCCCTGACCACATCCAACACCATGCTGAGCAGTCCAGGCCTTGCAGGAAAGAAAAAGGAATCTAGCTTTAAAGTATGATGTACGACTATGTATCAGTTAGCATTTTTATTATTCTGACTCTTGAAATGGATTTAGTTCAGATCTGCTGACCTTAGAGAAAAATGTGGCTTTCTCAACAAGCGCACCCGAAAGCCGAGTGCGGTAGGATGGCACTGCTGCAGGCGCGCTGGCCCACCACAGCCCTGCTCGGAGACCCACTTGTCTTCTCGCTCTTCCTCAGCAGCTTCTGCTTTTCAGAGGAGGAGGAAGAATCCTCCCAGGTGCCATTTCAGAGGTGGGATGGGACACTTCCTTGGAAGTGGGGAACCTTTCCTTTGCTAGTTCCAGAGGCAAAACCGGCAAGGGTCCCCGAAGCCGCCTGCTCTCCGTCCTGGTGGGAAGGGAGTTGCCACCCCGCCTCCCAACCATCAGATCTTTTAGCTAAAGTACCACTGACAGCCCCTTCATCTAAACTTCCATCTCCCAACCCAGCAACATAATGGAAAAGCCAATTAAATGATTATTAATTCATGCTGCTTTCCGTAAGCCAGAGGTTCTCATCTCCCTGCATTCCGTAAACCAGATTGCCACTTGCCCTAGAAATTTACAGTGGGGTTTCTGCTACCTCCATTGATTTAGAAAACAACACCCTCCCTGCCCCCAGCCTACTGAAAAGACTCCATTCCTACCAAGTTCTGCAGCCGGCCTGGGAAAAAGTTTTCACAGGACCATGGAACGGTGTTTTCACTGCCTGATGGAAAACAAAATTCCATATTTGGTGGTGCCTCCCTCCTCAAACCTCCCTGACGTTTTCTTGGAGCAATTACTCAGCATCACGAGCCCTCGGACCAGACGGACTTGCCTGCCCTGCCTGCACAGCCCTGCGGCTGGAGATGCCCCCGATGGCAGCCATCACCTCTGTCACCTCTGCACGGGGCTCGCAGAGGAGCATCCTTAAAGCAGCTGCGGTTTTCCCCCAAAACCCTGAGACTGGAGCGGACCGTGTTGTCTGTTCTCATGCTCCCGCAGCCTTCACTGCGGGTGATGGGCAAGGCCAGCCCTGCAGCCCAGACCCACCCGCGCAGCTCCACCAGCAGCAGCTCGGGAGCTCAGAGTAAGGGCGCACAAAGTTTCACTCTCAGCCTCTCTGGCAGAGAGTTGCTATCCCACAGAAACACACAATTTGTATTAATTCAGGAAGAATACCTGCGAGAAGGTAACCCCACTGAGAGACTGCAGTGACACAGAAGTGGCCAGAGCCCCGCTCGCCCCCCCGCACGGGCACCAGGCGTGCAGCACCGCCGCCGCGCTGCCCAGTTGTTACCTCCTGTCTTAATAATATATGGTTGAATGTTTCTTTCTGAAACACAGTCTGTTTACATTCCTCATTCCCTGAAGGTACCATTCGTTCTAATAAGATGTTGTAGCCATACTAACAGGCCTGTATATTGCCTGTTGCTCTACAGTATTTTTTCAACTCTGTATTTGATAAATAACATGATCGCATGATAGACAGAAGTAAATACACAGAGATTTGCAAGCACACTTTTGTACCCAGACCTCTACTGCTGCCTTTCAGAAATGTGGCCCTGAAAATGGTCAAATAATTTGTTTTTCTAATGCTGTGTCATACCTTCCAGCCTGCAGTGAGTATGAACAACTGAATTACTATTAAATATTCATAGTACAGTATCCAGGAGCCCCAGCCGCCACCAGACTTTCCTGCCACACTCGGTACAAACACAGAGCACCCAGAAAACATCGCGGTGAGACGCCAAGCAGCACAAGGGGCACGTGGAGGCAGCGCTTTGCTTGTCAGCACGAGCGGCACAGATGCGCCCTGTGCCCCTGCAGGGCAGCCCCTCTCCCGCCCGCAGCCCTGCCGCCCCCTGTGCAGCCTCTGGCACCGCGCTGCCGGGGAACCATGAGCAGGCTGGGCGAGAGATACCGCAGCGACGGCACAAAGTTACGGATCAGTCCCAAAGGTTATGAGAATCCTGACTCTGACCCAGGCAGCAGGAGAGTCGTGGAGCAACACGGGCGCAGGCAGCCCTGCATGCTGGCATGCTGGGATGAGGGTCCAGGAGCTCGCAGACATGGACGTGGCAGTGGCCACAGCAGAAGCTGACCTTGGCACACACGTAGCAAAACGCTCCAGGAAACACACCCGAAAGAAAAGGCCCAGGCCGAAGCTGGGAAGCCTCCCTGCTCCCAGCTCGACAGCTGCTCAAGAGACTCGTGTGGGGCAGAAGGAAAGACGGGGTATGCAGAAAATCATCCTCTCTTGTGCCCAGCATGACCCCACCTTTGCAAAGCCACACTGCACTGTTTCTTCCAGCAATAGTGTTAAGATGGTATTTTGAGAACCATAGGAAATCTTGGGTTTTTTTAAACTACAAAGTGGCTGAAAGCAAACAAGCAATAATCTTTTCTATTTACCTATTTCATACGGTTCTTGAGCCAGCTATCAATCTGTGTGACTATTACTGTCCAATTCAACTGATTAAATATTCCAGCTAACCTACCACGAGGGTCCATATCAACTAATTTATTAAATCAACGTGTTGAGCTTGGGAAATGGTCTAAGAAACACTAATTCTGGTAACTCCTTAAAACCAGCAAGGGATCACCACCCCTGCTGGGCAGCTCGCAGCCACGGGGCGAGCAGAAACTGCCGGTGAGGGAAGAGCGAATACGGAGAGCGGAGATCGCGGAGAACATGCTCGAAAAGTATCTGAGAACAGCGAAGTAGCCGTTGGGCAGCTCCGCTGCAGCATGGCAATCCAACCGGCAGCAGCACCGTGACGGCCCCACCGCGCTCCCCGATGCCCTAGAAAGCAGGGACTGCTGCACCCGTGGCTTTTAGTGCTATCACTGCTGGGAAGGGAGCAACCGGGTTTTACCGCGGTGAACACAACACACACGTGCTTTGAAGATGAGCAGCTGGCAAGGGCAGCCAGCGGCGGCAGGGAGGGCCAGCGCCGCTCTGGGGGCACGCGGGACCTTCTCTCCCTGCCAGGAGTCAACACTTGTTCCATTGGGCCAGACTGGTAATTTTGCTGCTTTTTATTTTGTAAGTAGCCATACTTCGCTAGGTATAAACAGAAAAAGAAAGTTCAAAAAGAGTCATAAAAAGGATCAGGCTGACCGCAAGGAAGAATCAAGGACGCAGGGTGGGTGGCTGGGCTCCGCAGCCCCGCTGGAGCGGAGGGGCCCGGGGCGCCGTTCGGCGGGACGGCCGCAGGCTGCCGTGTTTTAGGGTCCCCGGGTCCGGGGCACACCCCAGCTCCCGGCGGGCACCACCGGCCTAATGATGACCGCAGCCAGGCCCCGGTAGCCCGGGCACACGGCGGCCCAGCCGGTACGGCGCCCCGTTTACCCTCTTGGGCTACCCTGCCGGGAGCAACCCCTGCCTCAGCTTGGCGGCGCCGTGAGGTAACCGCCGCAGCGGCAGCCTCCTCAGCGGCACCCGGGAGGCGCTCCAGCCAGCCGCCGGCGCGGGGGGGCCGCCCAGCCTGTCCCCGGCCACGGAGGAGGGCGCCCGGGAGGGCTCGGGAGGAGGAAGGGCGCCCGGGGACGGGGAGGGCTCGGGAGGAGGA
>JAVJGI010000036.1:23042909-23059802 GCA_035590275.1 Ibycter americanus | reverse complement strand
GGCCGCAGAGTCTGGAAGATCATGAGTATCTGACATCTGCAGATGTCAGGGAATCTCTGACTCAGTTACACACCGAAAAAGTGCCCGAATCCCTGCACGCTATCGCACAGGACCATGGTGCCACATTTCTGCCCTTTTCAACACCCAGAAAGTTTGAGGGTTGGAGAAGTCAGCGAATCCCGACTGGATCCAGGCCAGCTTGAACAGCCCTCTCACCTCTCCTCTCAGCTGGATTTTCCTTAACAAACCCAGATCTCTTATCCAAAGGGATAAGGGGCATTTCCTGGGTGGTGGAAATGTAGGGATGGGAGAGAAAGAGCGTGCGCTTGCCTCTCCACCCTCCGGCAGGCTCAAGAGCTGAGAAACATTAGCTGTCATGAACCACAATCAAATCAGGTTTGAAATATTTAGCAGTGGCTTGGAAAATGCGGTGGTGCAGCTCTGACAGGCGAGATGTGCAGACACCCATTTTCCATTATAATGGAAATATCAAGCCTGTTCTGAATATGTATAACCTAGAAAAATGTATTGATTTTTCATTCGGCATTAAAAAAATGAAATACCCTGCAGCTGTCAAAAGCCTTTTGTTAAAAGCTCATCTTTCCTGGAATGAGGTTTACCAGAAACAAGTTTTAATTGTACACAGGGTCTCTCCTTTGAAACAAAAAGAATCCTTGATGCTCCCTTTTTCAGGATAGGTAGCCAAAAAAGCCTGTAGAAAGACAGGGTTGAGACCTGGCTGACTTCTGCAAGCTGACACTGTCAGGAGCGGTGACAGCGATGGCCGGTGTGCAGTCCGCTGCACGGCTGCACACGCACAGACACACGTGCTGGCACCACCGTGCCGGCGCCCCGGGAGCTACCAGCTGGCGAGGGGCAGCTTCCCCCGGGGTCACACCACCGGGCTGCAGCCCAGCACACTTCAGAAGTTCAACTGCTTTACACTAGTTTAGATGTGAGGTCCTGGGGCCCTGGGAGGAGATGTGCTGAGGTCTAGGTCCTCATGGAAGCAGGAGGGGCTTCAGGTGCTCCACAGAGAGTCTATGCCCTCCCAGACACCGGGAAGCTCACCAGGAGCTCAGCTGCTCCCGAGCTGTGCCAGGGCCACTGGGCACAGTCCGGTGCTGCTTGTCCTAACAGCGTCTGCTGTTCAGCTGCCCACAAAACGGCGCCCATGCGGGATTATGATGCTGGCTCAGAAAGGGTCGCTCACCCTGATGGGGCAGAGGCATGGGGAGGGTGGTCCCACCTTGCAGCAATCGCACAGGACAGGCACACTCAGCTGTGGGAACAGAGCAAACGCAGAGCCTGGGAAGGAGCTCTAGCATCAGATGGTGTCCCTGGGACACACGCTCCCGCGGAGCCTGTCCAACCTGCTGCTGCAGCCCCAAGCGCATGAGGTGGCGTCTCTCTGCAGGGCTCCAAGCAGGCACCCAGACCGGGCATCCCGCAGATGCTGCAGCAGGAGGCAGGGCGCTGCCCCCAGCCACAGGCAAACCGCTGCAGCAGCAGCAACGCACGTCTGTGCCTGCTCCCACCAGGCAACTCGAAGGCCACAGGGTCTCTGCACCACTGGTGATGGCCATGAGTCCTGTGGGGCACCCGTCCCACAGCCAGCAGCACGGCTCTTGTTTGGGGCACACAAAGCTTCCCAAGCCAGAGGAGCAAACAGCGGTTCGCCTTTTGGTTTTCTCTCCCCCCTTGCATTTTTGAACACTCGCCCTGCCTGGGGATGTGCTTAGAGCACAAGGCTGCAGGTGAGCAGCCACGTGTGCTGCTGAAGCTGTTGGCGGCCCACAATGGAACAGAGCGGTGACAAACCCCACTGCTGCTTGCCCTTCAACTTGCTGAAATCTGAGTGAGAGCACAGCCTTGGAACAGTTTTGTGGAAGAAGAGAAGCTGGCAAGGGTCAGGACACAGAGCAACACCCTGGAAACATTTTCACTGTTTGTGACAGCTCAACAGAAAAAAAAAAGTTTTCCACCTTTCTCTGACTTGCAGACTGTATTTGAAGACAAGACAATCCATCCACATGGAAATGTAGGCAAAATCCATTTTCAGAGGGGTTTTTTTGCCATCTTGTATTTCTCACCCAGCTCAAGCTCATCTGGGGCACGTCTCCTAAGGTAACCTTGGCTACCAGGCAGTCACTGCCCTTGCAGCTCAGATTCAGGATGCATATATATATATATAAAAGCACAAGTACACCCTGTGCTAGCTCCTAACTGGATTATTCTACATAAAGTTGTTTATTCCTATTGTTTTCCTGAAAGGAAAAGCAGAAGTCCAAGCAATGAAAAGAAAGCACCAGGTACAGCTTACGAGAGGAATGTCACAGAGCTCCAGCCCTGATGCAAAAGCTGGTGGGTGAGTCCTATCACCTGACAAAAGGCTGCAGAAAAGCAAGAATAAGCCTACATGTATCTTGGATTAATGACACTTATTTCCAAGATGGCCCTGTTTCAGAGCATGGTCAGAGCATATCTGTGCTGCTTTCATTGACAAAAAAGAAAATGCTGACTATGAATGAGCCCCCAGCTGATAAAGCCATCCTCAGTTGCCTATCTTCTCCAGGCAGGGAAAGTTTATTGGGCTTTTGTGCAATTAACTATAGAGGCAAGATAAATAAAACAACAAATTCAACAGCCAAAGAACTGTTTGTGAAATTTTAGCTTCTATTCCTTTGTTTTCTGCTCCAAAGAGAAAATTCAGAATTTTTGGCCCGTTTCCCTGAGCAGATCTGAAACCCCTACAACAGCATCCAGGTCTCTGGTTATCTCCCCAACAAGCTTCTTGATCCACAGAAATGAGATGACCCTCTGCCAGACGTTAACATCTCTTCTCCTTAAATATGAATGCTTTTCACACAGTTATTATTTTTGTGTTTGGTCACTTTATCAGCTCCAGCCAAAGGCCCCACACAGCTGAGAAGTGCCTGCAGTCAGGGGGCAAGCGGGGAGGGCTGATAAAATCGTGCAACCTCTGGTTTTGTGCTTTTGGTAACAAAATGTAGCAGCACTAGGAAAGAGAATAATGTTATCGAAAACAGATAATTAGAAGAAAAAACAAATTCTGTCTTAAAAAAAAGTAGAAGCCAGTGGTGGTGAAACCTGCCACCATCTGTTTTAAAGAAAGAGGAGAGTAGGACACCAAGCAGAAAGCTGAAGCCCGTCTGCGTGGCGGCACACAGTCACTGCCATAAGCTTTATGGGCGCAAAAGTCCCATTCACTTCAGCAGACCTGGATCTCAGACGCGCCGGGAACAAGCCTGGGAAAGGCCCCGACTGCTCTGGAAACCTTCACCTCCCTGCAAAGTCAGGCAGAGCCTTGCTCTGCAGAAAACAGCGTTACCAGAGAACAGCTCTGCACAAACGAGCCAGCTGCGAGCTGGTCCCATCTCACAGTCGCCGACCGAGAGCCAGGTTCATCTGGCAAAGGAAGAGGGAGCTGGGGATTCGTGCCATCTTTACACGCGCTCAGGGCTCCTCGCAGTGCCCGCGCCTCACGCACCTCCCAAGAGGCTCGGCAGCGCTGTGGCCATTGCCAGAGACACCTTCGGAGGGTGCTGGCCTCTCCACGCAAAGAGACACAAGTCCGAGAACCCCTTCCCTGAGACAGCACCAACTCATCCCTGTCCCTGGAAACAAGGCTGTCAATTTTTTTTGTAAACTGGGCTAAATTTGAAGTCAATGGAACCCAACAGGGATTTGCCCCCTTGAATTTCAGCAGAACTAGAAAGGTTGCTGTTATTTTCACACATGAAATGTAAAAAAAAGGCAAATTCCTTGAGCATGTTTGTAGTGGAGCGTGATGTGATTGTGTTGTCATTTATGGGAAATAATCGCAAGCCCATCTCTCCCTTTCCCCCCATTTTCCAGTCCAAATAACCATGAAAAATTACACTTCAATGTCAGGAGGACAACAAAGGAGGGGCTTTCTCCTGCGGCTTGACGGCTTTTCAGCCTCCCCTTCTTTGGACAAAAACTACCTTCAATTCTATTTCATTTTAAACGTGATCTAACAAATGCATCTTGACAAGTTCCTTTCTTTTTTTCTTTTAAACAGTATTTTGCACAGTTTAACCTAGCTCCAAACCGGAATCAGCTGGAAAGGAGACTCATGCAAAAACACAAACAGCAATCAAACAGCAAAACAAAAGAAAACCCATCTCCAGCTTCAGGTCTGGAGGGAGAGGACCGTGTGCTCTCCAACACGGGGACCGGCAGGAGGAGGGTTAGGAGACAAAGGGGACCAGCGGGAGGAAGAGGCTGGAGGAGATGGGGTGGCAGAGGTGACAAGGCAGGAGCGCAGCAAAGGCTGCCAGGGACAGGGATGGGGTGCCCTGCCTATGTTCTGTGAAGGAAGGGACTCCCCTCCACAGGTGTCCTTACTGGGACCAGTCGCCCTGGGTACTGCCAGGGTGCCTCGGGACGGCTCCTCCCATGGCCACCCCCCTACCCAGCCTGTAGCTGGTACATCAACACCGTGCTATTCTTACCAGTTCCTCACCCCTCTGAAGAGGTCTGCTCCCTACCAGCAGCCCTGCCCCACCACCCACTTCTCGTCCTCTCTGGTCTCACTCCTCCTCTCTGCCTGCTCACCTCCCTCCTCGCACCTCCTCCCCGTCAGCCGCCCCCTCCCCAGCTCAGTTTCCCTCTGCTAAAAACACAGAGCAAAACTGCCAGAGTAGAACACGGCAGGTTTTATAGAATCACAGAATTGTTTAGGTTGGAAAAGACCTTCAAAATCACCAAGTCCAACGGTTAACCTAACACTGCCAAGCCCACAACTAAACCATGTCCCTAAGCGCCTCATCTACGTGTCTTCTCAATCCCTCCAGGGACGGTGACTCCACCGCTTCCCTGAGCAGCTTGTTCCAGGGCTTGACAACCCCTTTGGGGAAGAAATTTTTCCTAATACCCAATCTAAACATCTCCTGGCACAACTTGAGGCCGTTTCCTCTCCTCCTATTGTTTGTTACTTGGGAGAAGAGACTGACCCCCACCTCGCTACACCCTCCCTTCAGGCAGCTGCAGAGAGTGACAGGAGGCTGCGAATGGTGCTGAGTTGTTCCAGGCTCCCTGCATTGCCTGGGCCAGGCTTGGCTGTGCTGGGGAGCGGCTTTGGTGACCTGCTGCAGTTGCGTGGACACAAACACGTGTTTTCAGAGAGGCCAAGACGCTTTAGGAAATTCATATTCCACCTTTCAGAAAATGTACCGGTGCCACGCATCCGCACGTCCTCAGCTGGCGACATGAGGAAGCAAGGTGTTCAAGGTAAGAGGTGCTGCGTGCTCAGTGTGAACAAGCTCACTCCAGAAAAACTCTTTAGATTCACAAACAAAACCAGTACTAAAGCCAAGTTGAAGTGAAAGCTGACTTCAAAACTTAGCAGAAAGAAAGTAGAAAGCAACTCTGGGATAAGGTACATCTGGAAAATATTGTATCTGTAACAAAAATGAGCTCTAACTAATTCATGCTTAGCCTTAAGTGTTGGCTATGCACAGGAGTGCTCCCAACAACCTTAACTCTGCCCTGTAACATCATCACAAACCATACTTAAATCAAATACTATAATGTCCTTTTTCTGGTTAGTTTTTTTTAACACACAACTCCTAGAACTCCCACTCTGTTCTCAGTCTCATGGTATCGCTCCAAGGAAAAGTTAGTATGTTGCTGACCCTCTCTCTCCCCCTCCCCAAGCGCTTCCCAACCTCAGCATGTTTGGAGTTCTTTTAAGCTTAGCTAAAACCTTAGGACAGCCATAATTATAGTGCCCTGGTTTAGGGACAATTAAAATATTCTTGCAACACATTGTACCATAAGGTACAGACCCAGACAAAGGGCAGTGAAGGGGAAGTGGTGGGGCTGACGTGGCAGCAGGGGAGCACGACCAGCTTGCCCCTGGGTGACTGTGGTGTGGAGGTCTGCAGCAAATCATCATTCCTTGTCCCTGGTGAGGAAGGTTTTTTTGTAACACGGAATGGGAAAAAAATGATCAGTGATTCTAAGCAAATGTCCCTAAGGATGGTTTGCACATGGGGTGAATCCCAAGGGGTCTGAAGCGTGTGGTCCGGTCAGTTCATTCTTGACTAGATCACAGTGATGTTGATGGCAGTGTCGTGTTGCTGGGCTCTTCCTGAAACTTACTTCTCGGAACTAACAATATATGTGAACATGGGAAACCATAAATGGCCATAAATTATATATATAATAAAAAATAAAAGAGGATGATCACGGGGCGTGCTGCTGCCCGCAAGGCAGAGGTGGTTGTGGAGGCATGGGAGGGAGTCGGCAGGGTTGTTGGAACCACCGGAGTCAGGGAACAGGTGGGGTTATTTCTGCCGAAGCAGATGAGAAGTGCAACTGTGCTGCAAAGGCGAGACATGCAGCTGGTGGTGGCAACCAAAGACACTTCTGCAGAGAGCCTTGTGGGCTTTTAAGGGGATTTCAAAGTGAAAAATTGAGGAGCAACCCCTGGGACCCCTAGGAAGGACAGAGCAGATACACCCTGAAGGTCTAGATAGAGACAACACAGACTCCAGGCAGCTGAGGAGTTCTCGACACTGTGGTCACCAGAAGCGGGCCACCTCCACAGGCTAACCAGACATAAAAATCAGCCTGAGATGAAGGTGCAATACCAAAGCTTCTTGCTGTGAATGGCTGTGGTCTCACCTCTGTGCTGACGGACAGAGGCCATGGCAGTGAGGCAGCCCCTCAGGCACAGAGCCTTGCCTCCAGCCCTGCCAGTCAACAGCCCGCAAGCCATCCTCTCCATGCCTCGACTGCCCCGCCAGCCCCGCTCAGCCACAGGCAGAGCTCTCCCATACGGAACACAAGCTGGGTTGGTGCAGCAGAGGGAACAAATAACATACACAAGCTCTTGTACGCACAGCAAACACCTGCTGATAAGAACAGGCGGTGGGGACCCAGAAAACTCACAGCTCTACAGCCCTGGAGCTGTCCTTGAGGACGCACTTGAGGAGCCCACATCACCCACCAAGGCAGAGATGGCCACGTCCTAGGGCTTAGCTGCCCCTTCCCTGGGTCTGGGTTAGTGGCACTGGCAGAATGTCAGTAATTGCTTTTCCCCTTGTACTAACAAGCTTTCAGCAGCAGAAGATTTCAGCTTCCTGGAGCCAACCAGCCCTTTTTCTCCACCTCTCTTGGCTTCGAGTAATTGAAAGCGACTGCAATCTCAGCCCTGACTCTCCGATATTCAGCTGCACCAGGGAGGTCAGAGAATGTCAAGTGAAGCCTTTCCATTCACCCACCACCAGCGCTGCATTAATGGAGGCAGCCTGCTCCACAGCCCAGAGGAACGGACAAAATTACGGGGGCTGCTAACAGCCAAGGAAATCCAAACACAGCTTTTCTGCAGCAGAGAGGGAGGGCTACCTGTCACGTCCCCATGCCGCATCCAAACTGCAGAGCCCTGCTGACCCCTGGACTTTTTTTTCTTTCTTTCTTTCTTTCTTTCTTTCTTTTCCTTTTAATTTAAAACAGGAGATGTGTTTCTTTTCAAAGAAACTGTATATTCATCCTTTTTTTTTTTTGCAGTGAGGCAGAATGCTTTCCCCTATGATGCCCGTGTCCTCTGTCATACATCAGGGAAGGATCTTTCACTCGCCATCAAATCTAAGATAAAGACGGAGGGTGCTGAACGGCTGCTCCACCTCCTGAGCGAAATGCAGAGGACCAAGGGAAAGGGAAGAGCATGGAGGGTCTCCCAAGGAGACATTGAAGGTACTCGTGGCTCACAAGCTGCCCGGCCTGCAGCCCACCAGTTAGGCAGCACTGGGTCGGTAACGCCGGTGAGCTGGGAGGACGGAGCCTTTCGGCCACCCTGGGACACTCCTCGGTGCTGGCAGTCCCTGTGCTCCGCTCCCTCAAACGCTAACGAGAGCGCGCCGGGTGCTCCAGGGATTCAAGATGCTCCTGAAACCCAGACCAAGGCGCACGCACAGGTGGCGGCTCCAGCAGAGGCCTGTGATAAGAATTTATTTCTCTCAATTACGAGCGCTTGTCCCCAGTCTCAGTTCATCAGCGTGGCGCAGCCGAGTCAATGAAAGCTCAGTAATGCGCTAATCAGATGCACAGCGACTTCCCGGAGCCGCCGGCTGCGCACAAGCGGCCGGCACCACTCTGAAAACAAGTGGCAACTTTGGGAAGCGGGTCCCCAGCCCTGCCCACCCCTCCACTCCCAAACCGCGGCTGACTCTGGCTTTACAGCCAATTCAGATGCAGTTTCCCTGCAGGGTCTCAGGCGTTGCCTCTGCTCCACACGACCGGCATACATGCTCGGGAGTGGGCAGGCGAAGCAGTGCCCATCCATGTGCTTTATCTCTACAGCCCACACACATCCCTCTTTAACAGAAAGCTTCCAAGGGTGCTTTACATATTTTCAGATGAGGTTTTTGGGTTTTTATTGGAGTTTGATCTGAAATACTTGTTCCCTTCAACCCAAGACCATTCTGAAATAACCTGTGAATTTCCCAAGTAGGCAGAGAAGGAATCTAAACATTGCCCTCAAAAAGCAAATATAGGACAAAAACACCAGAAAAAAATCACTGATGAGATCTCTTCTGGTGTCCTCAGAAAAATGACACTCCTGCTTTTGAAAACCTGTAGTCAAAATAAGCGCAGCATCATGGAAGAGGAGGGATGGAGGGACGATGCCGAACACACGTTGTGAGCTCCCCCAGGCCTGTGTGCCCAGCAGGCACAGCAGCTTCGCCCTTAGGGCGGGAAGCCTCTGGGCTTTGTTTGGTTTAAAATAAACAAAAACACTTCCCTTAGTTCCCCTTCCAAAGCGAACCATAGGAAAAAGCTGTTAGTTCGAGACTACGACTCCGGTGTGGCACGCCGCCCCTGCCCCGGCATGGCTGGCGCGCTGCCACCACCGCCGGCACGGAGCCGGCACCGAACTTCCCAAGCATTAACCTCTCCCGGAGAGCGGCGCGGGGGGATGCTCTCCCACTGCAGCCTGCTCAAGAGCTCTATTGATCCAACACACACTTGGTGCCTTCAAAGTTGTTTATGATCAATATGCAAATTGCCCGTGGCATTGATCTGGTATTAATTTTCAATTAGGGAATCCACAAGGGGTCTCCCAGGGTCAATATCTAACAATGCAAGGTAACTCCACAGCGGAACAGGGGGACTGAAGCTGCCCAGTGCCTCTGGGGCTGCTCCTGCACCCCCGACCCCGATCCTTCCGGACACCGCTGCCTCCCGGAGAGGGGCCAGCGCCCACGCAGCCTCCCGAGGCCCCTCTGCCACCCGCAGCCTCGCAGGGCACGTCCCCGCCGCCCTCCCTGCGCACAGGTCAGCATCTCGCAACCTCTGGGCTGCCGCGGGCAGCACCGCAGGCAGAGGGCTGCCCTCAAATACCCCCGGTGGCAGGAGTTCTGTCTGGTAACGGTTTGTGCCCCTTTTCCGATGAGGCAGCCCAGCCCCGGACGGCGTGCTGCCCTTCCCAGGGTGCTGCTGGCCCCTGGCCGAGGAAGGGGACGGCTTGAGCAGCTGCTGGAATCCTGCTCAGGCCACTGCACCTCCGCAGGGATCCCGCTGCAAGCCAGGCCACCCCACACGCGCCAGTGACACCAGCAGCCACGCAGACAAACAGCTGGCGGCTAGCAGCGTCAGGCAACCCTGCTGCAAGTGGTTTTAGACAACAGCCTTCAACACGCATGCTGTGCCTGCTGCACTGATGCAGTTACTAATGCAGGTGGCGTGCAGAAAGCGCACGCAGCAGCGCGCACAACAGCTCCCGCCGGCTGCGCAGGAGAGCTCGGGGCCTAGGCGGAGCATGCAAACAGCTTTCCAACGACACAGAGGGGAACCAAACGCTGTGTTCTGCCATCTCAACACAAGCTACAGAAACCTGCACAGCTCCAGAAAACACGTTAGAAGTGGAAAAGATCCTCGCATGTGCCACACAAAGGTTATAAAAAACAAAGAGAAAGAAATCATTGAAACTGCCTCATAAATCTACAGAAATGCATCCCTTCCCAGAAAAAGGAACCCATCAGCCATCCTCCCAACTTTCTTCCTCTCCGGGAGGCCCAGAGGGAGCCGTTTGTTTCCCTGAACCCCATGGTCGCACGGGAGAGGAGATGCCCTCCTCGCAGCGGATGGCCAGCCTGCGCACACCCACGGCTCTGCCACTCACTGTGCTAACCAGCACATTAGCTACCCAGGCTAATTGGTTTATGGATAACATTAATTACCATGTTGCTCATTAATGGATGAAATCTTTATTGGTTCCATTGATCAGTGGGACTTGTTAGCCGGCCTCCTAACCAATGGCGGATGTAACAAGCTCTCTTATTGGCATATCAATTAATGCAATCAATTTCTGGCCAGCGGCTGCCATTCGCTTCCCTGCTTGTTAGACTGTGGAAGACAGAGTCATGTCAAGTAAGCATTTATTTAAAGGGTTTCTAATTCTTCTTGAGCTGACTTCCCAGCAGGCTTTCTGCCACACAAGGGTTTTCTGCCTCCAGAGACCTTCCCCTTTCCTCCCGTTGCAGAATCAGATCTATAACAGTCACTGCAAACAAAATCATTTCTGTAAAAATATTTATCGAGTTATGCAAGTAGGACAGCTAGAGGTGTCAGATTAAGAAGTCAGACTGTACGACTACCCCAATTTAACACATTGGAGAGATGAGCACGAGTACAAACTCACTCCCAAAGGACAGGCAGGGGCTCAAGAGCTGTGCCAGAAAGCCTCCCTGCACACAAGATTAATTTTAATTACAGGGTCAGTTCCCCACAATTAGCACGGTTTCATTAGAGAACAATAAGTCTTTAATATTTTTGCCCTAACCCACCTTCCAGAGTGAACCTGGACCATTTCGCATCTTTATGCATCCCTGTCACATGGGTCTGCAAGCATCCACATCCCGACTGGTACCTGCATCTGTTTTGACAACCTCAACCTGGAAAAGGAGAGCAGGACTTGTGCCGCTCACGTGCAGAGTTTGCCAATGCTGGGAAACCGATGGAGAATATTACATGGTCTTGCATGAGCTTGGCAGTCTCAGCTGCAATGCTACACACAGTACTGGGGTAATACAACATGCCCCTTGCCCAAATCTTTAGGGGAAGACCGGTGTATAAAGAACACTGAACCTAAACCTCCCTTGTACAGAAACTGAAGAGACCAGCCCTGCTTCCCCGAGAAAGGTGCAAAGGAAAGAACCCGATAAAAGAGCACAAAACTGGCAATGGTCTGAAGAAGACGGGGCATTTCTCCCACGAGCAAGAAGAAGGGCCTTAGTTAACTTGGCAGGAGGCAAATGATGTTCACAAGGAGTAAGAGCCTCTATTCTGACTTACAGAGACTTTGTCCTCTCCGTTTTTCACTGGTTTATTGGCCAAACAGATTTCAGCAGCAGAACATGTTCAGAAAGAGCTCAAATCCCATCCTACTCGGGTGTAGTTTTTCTCTGCCTGTGAGAGGCCACGCTTGGTAGTGATCATAGCTGATTCCAGCATCCAGCTGCTGAATTTACAGCTGATGCAACTGGACAGCTGGCAGTTACCCTGTACGCCCACCACACCACGGGATCCAGTAGCCCAGGAGGACAACGGCACTCTCAGACATCAGCTCACCGCCAGAGAGGGTAAGAAGGGGCTCAAAGATGTGCCACATCAACTGTCTTGTTGCAGTAGGTTTTGCTTTCCTTTGGAGCAGCGTTTGCACTGTAGCAGTGAGCCTGGTAAACACTCCTGCAGCCACAGAGGCAGATGGAAATATCAGCATGCTGCTCGATGCTCCCGACCTCCGTCCCTCTCCCCAGCTGCTGACCTCCTCAGTTCTGCCTGTGCAGCTGTGTAAGTGCAGGAAACCCAGCGGCTAATGGATCCACAGGACCTCGCAGGTGAAACAAACACTTTTTCCTATAGAATTAGACTTGGTAATTAGATTGTAGAAATCACCGTCACAGGATGTTGCTGTGGCCAAGAATTCAGCAATATTCACAAAAGGGATTAGAAAATTAAGGTTAGTGAAAATATCTAGAGATATAAATGCTAAAAGTAATGAAAGAATTTGGAAAAAATCTAAACCTACAAGTTTTAGGGCACTCATGACCTCATCTCGCCGCGAGGGTTCCCATGGGCACTCGCCCCGGCAGCAGGCAAACCTGTAGCTGACGGCCATGGGCTCTTCTCTCTCCCTGGCTCTCCAGCACACCACCACCTCCCGCTCCCTCAGGTCAGCTGTGCACACACCGGCCCGCTCCGTGTGTCCTAGAACCTCTGCAGCTCTGGGGACACGGCGGGGTGACAGCTCAGCCTAAGGGGCAAGGCCACGGCACCGCAGCACGTCTCTATCGGGGCTCCCCGCTGCCCCGCCGCTCAGCACCCTGCCTGCGCGCCCGCAGCCAGGCCCATGGGCAGGGTGCATGCTGGGCAGGCAGGGAGAGCAGCACGGGACTGCGCGAGACATGGTCACTGAGGCTGGGAAGCACAAGGCTGAGGCCTGAGGACCAGCCACAGCGGAGAGGCGGCCAGCCAAGAAACAAAACCGGAGCACACAGCTGCACGAACGCAGGAGATGTACAGGCGCTGCTCGCGGTGGGCACGGTGCCGTTTTGCTGCACAAATGCCATCCATCTGTCACACAGCCCCGGGAGCGGTGCCGCAGGTGCGATGCAGCGTGCCAGGCTGGCAGCTCCATCGGAACGCCGGGGTGACCCACCGGCACCCACTGGCGTGTGGCAGCCCTGCGTGCCCACAGCAATGCTCCCCGGACTCATCCCCGCTCCGGATCTTCACCCAGGTGATTATGTAGGAAGGATCTTCCCCGCCAAACACAATAATAAATCAAACCTTATCAGAGCTGAACTATAAATCTGTGAAGACTCCGATAATTTCTAGCCATGGGAATAACACCACAAAAGTACTTTTTAAACTAATTACTCAGATTCCGAAGTGCTGCCCTAATGAGCCTTCCTTCTGCCCAGAACTTACTAAGAGAAAAAAAAATCTACCTTCAGTGCAGTAATTACTGCTTTCCCCTTCAAACTTCTAACTGGAGATCAATGCTGCATTTTAAGACTCATTGATTTACAATTAGCCTGGCTTTCCTGCTAAAGTGTTTTTAAAGCAGAGTTTACTTTTATTTTATTTTGAAATCTCAAAGATCTGGTTCTTGGATTTTACATCCTCATGAGAGGTGTGCAGGAAACTGAAAGAGGAAGGCAGGCACACATCTGAACCAATAAAGGAAAATGGGATTTTTGTTAGGCTGAGACTAGAAATAAAAGAGACTCTTAAATATTTAAGGGATAAACATGAAAAAAAGAAAGACGGAGGAAAAGAACCAATGCTAAAAGAAAGGAAGAGAAAGTGGAAAAAAAGAAATGTAAATGCAAAGAGAAGGAAAAATGAATTGTACACTAAGAAAGCAGAGTCACTGTCAGGCGGATCAGAAAGCTCTTACTGCCTCTGCCGTTTATTAGCATCCTTGGGAAAAAAAAAAAAAAAAAAAAGCTGCAGCTTTGTGCATCTTTGCAAAACAAAGTGCTAGTTAAAAATAGTATGTACAGCAGGGACAGCACGCTAACAGGAGGGTCCTGGCAGCTCTTGCATTTGTACAATCTGTCCCACGAGGAGAGCAGAAGTAAGTGAAGCAATTAAGAATTCCATGCTGATTGCTTCAAACATGCTTTTCTATGCCATAAAGATAATAGCATCATGGATACATCCGCCTCCTCTCTCCTGCCTCTTCCCATCCCAACATCATCCACTTTGCATCCCCTCCCCTGGACTCCTGGCTCTTGAGGAGCTGGAACACTGGGATGGGCCCACAGGGGCTGGGGAGCCTCCATCATCGGGAGACACTTCAGACCCCGGTGGAGACTGTCCCAGTCAACTGCCATAGCTGGCCTGGCTTTGAGCCGGGGTTGGGCTAGGTGACCTCCAGAGGTCCTGCCAACCTCTGCTGCTCTGGGAGTCTCCGACTGTTTGGGAGCTTCACAGCAGTGCTCACTTCTGAACCATTTCTGTGTCATTTCTGCAGGGAAGAAGCTATACACTGGACAAGCCACTCCAGCGCTCTTCAACCCTCCTTTGCCTCCTGCTTCTTCCTCCAAAATAAACATTTGGAAGGTCTTCTAGGATTAGCATGAGCAGCGACACGACAGGAGCCAGACTGAGGAGCAGGGAGGCAAAGAAAATTGCCTGCAAGGGTTTACAATTTCGGAGCTGCCATAGCAGTCTAGCCTGCCATTTCGCTTGCTGCTCTCATAAATTTTGTTCTTTACTACTGTTGGGTCCCAGGAGTCAGTGGCAGATGATGATCTTAGAGTGATGAAAGCAAAGACAGAAAATAGTAAAGCCAGTAACATCTCTCCTTTTTTTGTATTTTATTTTACAGAAAGCTGCTTAGCCCCATTTCAAAGACTAATATGAAAAAAGTGCAATTAAATCCTCGAAAAACTGACAGATCAGCAAAACAAAACCACCCGGAGGAGAGCACGATTGAGCCTCATTAAGAAAGAGTTCAGTCTGTTTTTAAAACCTTTCTTAACACTTAGCTGGGTACCTCTCAGCAGCAACCGCTCCCAATGCGCCTGGCATAATTAGTGTCAGAACGGAAAGGAAAAAATCAACCTAGGAAACAGAAATTAAAACACCAAATTCAAGTGAGAGAAAAAGGTTCAGCTGTAGCGAAACCATCTAAATTCTAACAATAACCCCTCCTCTCAGTCTGCGGCAAAGAGCTACAGTTCCACTCTATGCATAGACAAATACATGCCAATTAAAGAGAAAAGTGGCTGGGGCAAATTTGTGCTGTAAAATTTCTATCACTAACCACTCCCAGTCCCCAAACAATATCTGCATGGCAGTCACATCCACCCGTGAGGTCAGGTTAATGACAGATGGACAGTAAATTACACTGACCTCGACAGCAATTATAACTATCACAGTTGACAATAAAGAAATTGAGATACAGGGACGAATTCTGTGCACTTTCAGTGGCCGGACCCCTTTGCGGGCTGTGCATGCAGATGCTCGCATACGTACCCTACATGTTAAATTGCCAGCCTATAACAGGACGCTATACGGCGAGATCTATTATTTTGCAGTGGGGGTGGGGATGAAACGCATGGGAGATAGAAAAGATGGCAGAGAGATGAAGCCATTTTATTAAATCAGGCAAATTCTAATTTATTCTGGGGAGATGGAGGAGAGAAAATGGATTCACTCTCAGCATGCTCACTCTGTGTCGTCTGATCCAATCCCTACCGCCTCGCCAGAGGGGGAGGGGGCCTTGGCATTCTGCAATTCTCCCACAATCTGAGAAAAAGATTAAAAAATAAGATGATTCTCCTTTTGGATTTTGCAGCAGCCACAGGGAAAAGCCTTTCCTGGGAATGCAAGGCGCCAACCCCTGCTGTCAGCCGTGCTGGGCGGCGTGCAGGTGTTCGAGGGGTTTGCTTCTTGAGGATGGATGTTAAATCGGCAGCGCGAGGTCCAAGGCTCACCACAGCGCTTGCACCATGCAAGCAAACACACAGACAGCGATACACACAGGGGGAGAAAGTCCTGTGGTGATCTGGCACTCTCTGCCATTTTCGGTGTAAACCACAGCACGCACCCTCAACACTCACTACGATTATCACCATCGTTGTTCTTCACCGGGTAAGAGACACTGAAACAAAAGCGTCACGTGGGCAGCGCTGCGGAGGTTGGCGGTACCTCAGCTACCCACGGGCTGGCGTGCCAGTGCCAGCGCCACCATAACCACACCGAGCCCCGGCCCCGGCCGCCGGCACCTCTGAGCACAAGCACCGTGCGCCGCGTGCTGCGGCGTCAGCACCGCGCTTCCACGGCCCTCAGCAGGAACTGGGGGCTGACACAACTGCGAACCTGGGAGCTGAGTTCTTCCGCTGCTCCGGCCAGTGCTTCAGGAGCAGAGGGAGGTCACCAGCACGAATGCGCAGCCGAGCTGGAAGCCACAGGCTTCTGCACTGCTTGCGGCCAAGTGGCTCAGGTTATCTGAAATGACACAGAGAACCTGGGGGCCGTCATGAGCTGATGCGCTGGGGAGACTGCCTGTTGTGACAGCCAGGTGGGGACAGCTCCTGCACAGACCTTCCCGAGTAAGGCTGATATCCGAGCTTTGCGTTTTATGGACTAGGGTGATGTGCACGGGTGCCTGACATGCAGAACAATGCCAAAGAAACTCCCTGCTCAAGAGAATAAACGCCACCAAACAGTCCTTCACTGGTTTTGGAACAGGGACCAAGTGAAAACACACAAGTTTGGTTAGAGTTTAACACTTCTACCAGAAAGCAACACAGCTCCTGCTGCAGAGAACAGCAATTGCTTGGACTCACATTCCCCAGCCACTGTCCCAAAAGGAACAGCCAACTGCAACACCCTCACGGCAGTCACTCGGGGAGAGGATAATTCGGGACAGACAATGCAGAACACACCCTGGAGAGGGAAAGGTGAGATGCTGTTGCACAAAGCTCCACAGGCACAAGAATACCTCCCATTTCAGAATTAACCAGAAGGAAATGGGAACAACATGTAATTAATTACCAGTGGCCAAATAAGTCCAGAAAAGCAAACAAGACTTACAGTGAATTAGAAGAATGCTAAAACTAGACGGGGCAGAACGTCCTGGGTCGTCAGGAGGCTATCTCTCTGCCTAGAAATCATTCTAGTTAATCTTGCAATGATTAAATCAACATGTTATACAAAATCCTTCAGAAAACACCCCCTGCAGCAATCCCCCTCCCCAAACCAGTCAACATTTGTCCGAGCTCAGAACAGAGCGAGTGCTGCGCTCGCACACTGCGCGGCGTCCCGGGCGCGAGCACGCGGCTCCGGCACCCGCGCGGCCAAGGCACCTACGAGGACACCGCC
>JAVJGI010000036.1:22991166-23042691 GCA_035590275.1 Ibycter americanus | reverse complement strand
GCCGCCCGCGAGGCCCTGAGGTGCCCTGGGGCAGCCCCAGAGCCCGTCCTGCCGCCCCAGGAGCAGCGGGCAGGCAGAGCACTCGCACCGGGACTGGGGAGAAGCGGGGCCGGCCGGGGGGCTCGGGGGGAAGCAGCTTTACAGGAGGGAAAAGGCCTAAAGCATGGGGGAGAGGGGCTGAGCAGCAGCACCTGGAGCACAAATTCCTAACAGAAGAAATTCCTGTTTTGCATCCAACGCCAGTGCGGGCAGTGAAGCTGATTTTATGACTTATTTATTTATTTCGTCTTTGATGAACAGAAGGTTAATATAAGAACAACTCCTTGGCAAACCTTTAAGGGTAATTCAAGCGACACTGATGTGAATCAATGTTCCCTTTGTGAACGCATTACTTGGCAGAAACTGGCTTTTTGTAACCCCCTTAAACCTAGCTGGCAAAACAAAAAGAGAAAAAAAAAACGTCCTTCAAACAAAAGGATGAGGTGAAAATAAAGAGAGAGTCGACTGCACTTTATTCTCTTTCATAGAAGCAAATGGATTTGGTGCTTTTTATACATTAATCAATCAATATCACTGACTGTACATCAGCAGCGCAGCCAAGTTATGAATGACCTTTCTGGCAAAGAGGACACTTTTAATGCTCATAAGACTGCTCATAGCTTAGCAACTTTCCGAATTTATGCCTGCATGATTACCCCTTGGAGGCAGGCGCCCGTTAGCGCTGCACTAGATATGACAAGGTTAGTCCTTGCCAATTTGTGCAGAAGAAAGGAAACTGTTGACTGCGTGCGTGCGCCTCGCTGGTGCAGCTGGCTGCTGCCCGCCGGACGGCGGGGGCCGGGCTCCCACCGCGCCTGCACGCTCCTGCGGCCACAGGGAGACTCAGCCAGGCTCCGAAGCCGGCCGCCGGCCACAGGCGAGAGCCGTCTCGTGCAAAAATCTCAGCGCAGAGGAAGAGCGCCGAGCCCAAAGCAGCTCTCCCGAGGGCTGAAAGCAGCCGTGGGACCTGGAGCGCGTTTCTGCCAGCGCACCGCCGGGAGCCGGGAGGCAGCGAGCGGCACGCGGGCACGTGCCGGGGCTGGAGCCAGGCCGTGGAGAACGTCCTCCTTTCATCACTTTGCTGGCCGTATCGAGCTGGAACTGCTACTCTGCGCAGAGCCAGGGAAAGCACTGCCTCACGCTGTCAACAACAACGGACTGTGGGTACGGCTTCCAACTCCTCTATTCTTTTTTACATTATTTAAAAGAAAACAAAATAGGATCCAGACTTCAGACCGCAATGGGGTCACCACTTCCCCGGGAGCTGCGACTCAACTCCAGCAGGAGCATGGCAGACGTCAGGGTACCGCCACACATGAGGCTTCTATTTCACGTTTCTGCCTTTCCCTAGTGCAAGTCCCCAGCCAGCTCCCTAAGTTCTCCAGTGAGATCCAAGCTCTCCATCCCGGGTCCACCGGCCCCAGTACCACACTCTTCCTCCTCCCTGCAGCTCCCTGCGAGGGTGCTGGGCTATCATCCCGCCTGCTGTAGGAAATGAAACAAACTAATCACCTTGCTCATTTCAGAACCATCCTTCTCACCCTTCTGAAAAGCATTGTGCTCTTCCACTTGATTTTAATCTTGCCATCCTTTTCATGAGTGTTTCCCTCTGAAACTTGCACCATTTGGAGCAGCCTTCAGTCTGACAGGAGCTTAACATGCCTCCTATTTCCTATTTACTTTTTGGGGCTAGAAGTAGATTTTCTTCCTTGCCCTAGCTCTCAGTCCTTCCCCTCCAATGGCACCCAGTTTTGGAGGGCTGGATGCTCCATGGCAGTGAGAGGCACTGCAAAACCCCACCGCACCTTTCAAATAGCACATCCTTGACATACGGGTGCTTCCTGCCTTTTCAGCATTTTCCCATTCCTGCCGTTTTAGGATGATCCTGGTGATTGTGGCGAAACCTCTTTTCTCTCCTTCCCTTTCACCACTGCTGCTCCCTTGTGCGAGACAGTCCAAACCCGGCGCCGTCCTGTCCCTGTCCCCATCCCTGCCGCCCTGGGCCCTGCACCCCACGCCACCCTGCACCTCTCCCTGCGCTCACCGAGTGGCCGCAGGGCACAGGTGGCACACCGCATCCCTCAGCGGCTGGCACAGCAGTAACACTAGTGTCAACAGAAAGCTGAACAATGACCAAAAACCTCCGGGGAGGCGAGCCTGTCGCTGCCATAACCGATTCACACACCAGTGGTCGAGGTTGTCACCCAGAGGCCTGGGCTGGCTGGCTGGGATTGTGCCCTCTACTTCAAGGGGGGAAAGCGAGGGGTCCCCCGTGCTCCCCACGCACCCAGCTGGGAGGGGGAGGATGGCACAGGGGGAGCAGGTGCTCCGTGGCCCGGGGGAGCTGCTGCCATACTCCTGACCTCACACACTTGTCCTCCCTTGCCATCAATCAGTGGGAAAAGCAGAATCCAGAGCGGAGCCAGCTCGCTGCCGAGTGCCTCCAGGATCCAGTGCAAGGGCACCTGACACCTGGCTGCCCAGCAGCTGCCTGCTCCTTCGACCGCCCTCCTGGGTTCAGGCAAAGGCCACCTGGAAGCAATGCCCTGCGAGACTTGGGCCCGCAGAGCGGTGGCAGGGCACAGACAGCACCCGTGCCCTGCACCCAGCCCACAGCCACCCGTGGGGACCTCTCCGAGCTGCGGTGGGCCCAGGTTCCTGCTGCTTTCAGGAGCACGATGGAGGAGACCAGCTGGACTCTGTGCCCTGCCGCTGGCTGCAGCCTCGCTCTCCCACACTGATGCTGCACGGGGCTGCTGCGCACCCGGCACCCTGCTGCTGCCGGGCATTGCCAGCATCCTGCTGTGCCCTAACCAGGAGCTCTCCATCCTCCCCTTCTCGCAACACAGCTTGAGGCCCTGGAAGAGGGACTGTCTGGTGAGGGAGTAACAGGCGGAACATGACCCCTCTCCCAGCCCCTGAATCTCATCAGACCCACAACGGAGGGCGAGACGCTGGCTCAGGGAACGAGGCACAGCAGGGAAAGGTCTGCTCGCTCCGTATCACCCACATGCCTGCTTCCCTTCGCTCGGCATCCAGGCTGCGACCTCTAACCTCTTCCAGACTGAAACAAAATAAACTCCGAGCAATCCTCCACACCACACACACACACACGCATGCACGCACAAAAGGGGAGGAAAAAAAAGAATAGGAGGAGAAAAGTGAGTAGGTGATGTGGAAAGGAGAGGTGGCTGCACAAGTGAAGTGGAACGGACAGGCACTGTGCGCTGCCAGATTGCCTGCCTGCCTGCAAAGGCCAAAATTAATGCCATTGTTTTGCCACAAAGGAGGCAGCAAAGTAGCAGCGGAGGCCAGAGAACAATCCTAAACACCAAGCCCTAATTCACCCTTCGTAACAATAAAAAGGAGGATGGAAAAGGCCAGAACGATTCAGCTTAATTGGTAACCAAATGAGAGAGTAGTTCCCAGAAAAGGAGCAGAAGCGTCTGCCCTGCATGAATACCGGCAAATCAGAAAAGCGAAGAAAAACGCTCGCAAGTCACGCTCAGTCCATCCCCGCTTTCTGTCCCTTTTGAGCCTGGTGAGCGGTAGCAGGGGCCGCGCAGGGGCCCCGGTGCACCATTCCAGGAGAAAGCCAAGATTTAAGGGCTCAGGGCCCAACGCAGGACCAGGGAGGGCATTCAGTGGGGATGTACGTGCTACACCGTGCCGGCTCCGGAAAGGCCAGGACATCCCTGCAGGCAGACCAAAGGAAGTCTGCATGGGAAAGTAACAACATGTTAGGGCACGTGTGGAATCGGACAGAAAAATTAAAACACCGTCATCTAATGAAGTGGCCACAGATGAATGAAAAGGCTGAAAAGAGGGGTAGTGAGAGGTACCTACACAGAAAAGGAGGAGATGATTCGAGCTGATTGGTCTGGAAAGAAATAAGGCGGCCTTGACAGGAGCATCCAAATGAAGGTTGATTCAAGGGAGCTGGACCAGTACTGCTCCTCTCGTCCTCCAGTCTCTGGAGGACTGACAATGAACATGGAAAAAACCGCAAATCTGAAGCAAATACGGGTAATACTTTCTTGTACAGCTCCCAATTAACCTTTGGAACTCATGGCCTCAAGAAGTCATTGAGGTCAAAACAAAATATATGGCAAGGGCATCAAGATGTACAACTTAGGAAAGCAAACTGACTATTTGGAAGAAATAGAAACCCCCTTGCTTAAGGGCATGAACTAAATTTCAGTAGGAATAAGGATGCGACCTTTATTTGAGGTAGGTTATTATTTGTTTATGGATCCCCAAATCTTCTTCTGAAGCAGCTACAGCAAGACACTGGCATTGGCAGACATGTTATTAAACAACCTCAAGTTTTTAGCTGAAAAATAAATGCGTGTGGTAGCTCCTTCTTTGGCAGCTCTGAGGACTTTAACAGCATCACCAGAGGGCTGACAGGCCTTACAGAAGGAAAAGGAAGCAAGTGTATTTGAGAAACACAGGCAAATACCGGATCACTAGCAAGTACACAGGAGAGTGTTCTCCTGATGTACATGTCGAATTAGCTTAACAGTGGTGAAAAAGGTGGGGTGGGTCAGACCAGGGGCTACTTCTATCCCTGTGCCAGCTGCTGTAAAACCTCTTTTCACAAATCTACCCATTGATAACATACACAATCTCATTTTGCCTATGGCTCTTAAAGTAAAACAAAATCAGTTTCAGAAACCAAGCTCTGTATTTCTTGCAATTAAGTCTGTAATCCTAACAAACGAGCTGCAGGATGAGAATACATTTGGTTTACACAATGCCTCCTCAGAACAAAGATCTCAAAGCACATTTTTGTTTAGGTCAGACACCCTCCTTCTCCCATCCTCCCAGTTAGGTAAAGACTATCAAACGTGTGCTCCTGCAGCAGAATGAAGTATGAAAGAATCAGGACAGCGAAAATACAGAAAGAAACAGGAAAGGAACTGATGCTCTGCAGGGATACTTCCTGAAGGGAGGAAAGGTGCAGGTTGTTCTCCTCCAGCGCTGAGTGTGACCCTGAGGACTCGCATCAGCTTTTACAAACAAATGGGTCTCTTGTACGGGGCAATGAAGCCTACACCGTAACCCCAAATCAGCATCTTCAGTGGCAACAAGCTTCAAATTCACCTTCCAAGCAGGACGGCACATTAGCGTGATGACGCTACAGGTCCAAGTGTGCAAGCTCTGGAGAAGCTCTCCCATGTTTCCTTTCTCTCTTTGCAACTGCTTTGGCTGACCAGTCGTGACAGAAGCCTGCTCTGGTCACAGCAAGAAGCAGTACAGCTGGGAGTACTCTCCTTGCAGGTTTGGCACTTGGAAGGACAATTTTTTGTCTCTGAAGACCTGAGAGAAAGATCATGAGAAGAGATTCTGCCTCTCCCTTCCAAGGATTGAAAAGCACATGGAAAATGTCACAGAATTCAGTTTCACAACCACTTTGAAGAGTAAGCAGATATTCTTTGTGTTCCATGCACGGATGAAACCCTAAATTGAGAAGTAACTTATTCTTATTGATCCATCTCAGAACTGTGAAGTTGTCCAGACTTCTGGAGTTTCAGTCCCACCTTTTAAGGTCTCTGAGAACTGCTGAAAGAAACTAGCAACATTTTTATAATCTGTAAGTTGAAAAATGTTTAAAACGTAGGACAAAGCTAATGTGGGCTTAGTGTCTTTGCTAGTCCAAGGCCCTGAGGTTGCTTCTGGACTCTGACTTATATCTTCCATGGACTCATGCAGTGACTTTTCCATTACTATTTGCATTGAACATCTAGACAGAAGTTCTCACAGACAGCGAGAAGCAATAACTTTGTCCATCTCAGAAAACAGACAGGCAGGTTCTGCTACAACCAGGGGTGTAAAAGCAGCACAGGAGGAGGTATGAAGGGATCTTGTCCTGCAGTTTCCCCTCTGATGAAAAGATGGAGCTGGAGACTAGAAATTCAGTGTAGATGTCCTGTGTGAGGAACAGAAACAGTTCCGTAAAAGCATCCTGTGCATTATCTGAACTGTGCAGTCTCCTCTTTTGCAGGAAGCGTGGACTTGGTTTCTCTAGGACGTGCTGTCACAGCACAGGACACCTGGTACAGCCTCAGCCCCTCTCAGGGAGAGCTCTATGTTTAGACTGGCTCAGATACCCTTTGAAAATCACTTTTTTTATATAAAAGTGCAACATTTTCAGGAGAAAGGGAAAAATACAGAATTACAGCTACACCGAGGGAGACTCCGTCCAGTGTGTGTATATACCTCTTGAGAAACACAAACCATCCCATATCCTCTTTTCCCTGTTCTTCTTACATCGCAATGAAACTATAGAAGGAAAATAAGCTAGGCATTTCTGCCTAGGAGCATCCTGCCAAACTGGACTGTATGAGCTATTAGTTATAGGTCGAGACCTTCAGAAGCAGGTCTGGCTGCCTCGAGCTGGCAAGCTCCTGCCCACCACCTCCTGAGGCCCTGCTGATGCCTCCTGCAGAAAGGAGGCTGCAGTCCTTGGCCAGGACCGGTGGCATCATCGCAACACCTTCTCGGTGTCAGCGTCGGAGAGGAGTCAACCCCCTTTCTTGACCCTGAACAGCAGCAGTCAGGAACACGGTCACAAGTCTAAGGAAGACGCCTGGCTTCAAGCACAACTTTCATTTTTTATCCCCCATCACAAACATCAGCCAGAAAGGTTCACTACTGATGATATGTGCAGATGGGCAGGAAACAGCTGAGCAGAAGGGAATCCTGGAAACTGCCACCTCACAGCTGCGACACAAACCCCAAGCACGCAGTCAAGGCAAACCCCATCCCAGGGAAATGCTTGTACAGCCTCTGATGCTCCTTAAGGATGAGCCTGTATGACCGAGCAGAGACGAACCAGCAGAGCACCGCACACCCAAGCCTGCCAGCGCTCTTTGGGAGATCTCAGGCCAGACTCCAGGCTGCCCACCACAGGGGTACCAAAATTAAGCGTGGGTGGAGCTGCAGCAAACCCTGAAGTTCCATCTGGCAGACTGGGGTCCTTGCTTACATTTCCCACCTCTCCTCCTGGCACGGGCCCAGCTCTCTTCTGTGCTGCGGCTACACAGCCCGGCAGGCGGCGAGAGGCTGGGAAGGTCCGTCTGATTGCCATGTCCCCTGGGACACCGGGATGCTGCAATGGGGCATGGCTTCACCTCCACATGAGGAGCAGAGCAAAACCCAGGAAACAGGACCAGTGCTGACAGACCAGGCTGGAGGTTTGTTCTGTTCCACATGGAGTCCGGTGAGGCAGTTGGTTTGAAGCAGAGTTCTCATTCTGTATCACTAATTACGCCCAGGAATCAGCAACTGTCAAGCCCAGCTGCTAGACTGTGCTGTACAGCAGGTCCTCAGCCAGGGCTTGAACATGAAGCCTGGCAGGCAGCTTCCCTTTCACGGCCCTCTTCACCCTGCTCCACTGTTTACTTATAAACAAGTTAAACATCCTCACTGCAAAGCCTGTGCCCAGCTGAACACGACTGAACTGTTTTATCTGTCACTGTCCCCATCTAACCTGTTACTGGGCTAGTTCTACTAGGAAAGGAGGCATCAAGTTATCAGCAATTCTCTGTGCTGGAGCTCCAGCCCCTTCCAGCTCAGGTCAACAGCAAAGCAGCATAAGGAACTCCAAGCTAATACACCAACAAAAGCATGCAAGTGAGGCAACTCTCTAAACTCATTAACCTGTTAACACAGAAGCAGGCAAGTTCATTCCAGATATATTTAATTTAAAGCCCAGTAGTGTAGAAAGGGAGAAACAGCAGTGCAGCAATAGCTACAACAGTCAAACCGCTAGGAAAGATACTGGAAAGTTGCTGCTACCACGCAACACTATGGAGATGAACATCATAAATTAGGGTTGACGGAAGGAACAGTTGCTACAGCATGTGTGTCTAAGTTTTTGGATGGTTTCTGTTTTTCCTTACCACCAGAACGTCAAAGCAGGGGGCTCGGTTAGACATCTGAGCGGGTGCAAGGTTTGGACAGCAGCA
Organism: Ibycter americanus; assembly: GCA_035590275.1. Taxonomy (NCBI): domain Eukaryota; kingdom Metazoa; phylum Chordata; class Aves; order Falconiformes; family Falconidae; genus Ibycter; species Ibycter americanus. Next base: position 23,034,679 of record JAVJGI010000036.1, on the reverse strand, counting down.
GTGCGGTTGTGCTGATCAGACTTTACACATACTTGCTGCTAATATGAATCCTGTGTTGTTCATGCTGACACCAAACCCTTCTCCAACACATCTTGAGGCAAGGCCGCAGTATCTACTGCTGTTCAACCTGCAGGATTGAACATTTTGGATTTACCCCAAAAGGGAAGAGCTCTTCAGTCTTGAATTTAACCTGCACCCCTACAACAACCACCTTGAAGCCCTCAAGGGAAGAATTCCCTATTTGAAAACTGGAAGGGAGAGAGAGGAAAAGAGAAGCAGAGATGCTGAAGGTGCAGCTGGCACCAGCAGCAGAGCTTTTGGTGACCAAACTCAGTACCAAGAGTGAGACTGCAAGGCCAGGGATGCAACTCTTCCGTCCCAAAGGAAACAGCAGCTGCTTGAGCTCAGGAGAGACGCTGTGCCCCAACAACTGAGTTTCAGTCTGGCTCTGGAGTTTGCATTGATGGGGAGAGAAAAGTAGAGTAGGAGACGAACCAGGAACTTCGCAGTGTTTTACTACAGCATCTGGTGATGTTTTCCCCTTTACTTTTCTTAAGTGGAAAAGGCTTTAAGATGCAGCTGAACAAGAAAAACATTCTGGAACAAGTCAGCAGTCAGAGCTTCCTCTCTTTCTGCTTAATGAAAGCCATGAGCTCCCAGTGACAAGTGTCTGCTGGAGCTAGATGGGGAGTTTATGAGATTCCTGCCACGTTTCAGTGATATTACAGCGTGCCTTTGGTCTGCCTTCCCCAGCCCAGCTATCTAACCACTTCCTTCCCGCCAGGCGCCTCCCATTAGAGTTTCATTAAGCGAATGCTTGGGGCTTTGTGTAGATTTCTGTTAGCCCCCCCTTTACCAGGGGCACATGAAAAGTCACGATAAACTTTAATAAAAACAAAATTAAAACGATTAAACCTTTCATATCCTTTAGAGATTATCTATTCACTGCTGGTTGGTCAAAACAGAGCTAAGGCACAACTGCTTTTTACTTTAAACTCAAAACCAACCCCAAAAATAAATAACAAAGGAAATCTGCCTCTGCCAGATGTTAAAGGGGAACCAACTTCATCCCTGTATTCTGTGAAGCCTGACCTCAACAGTCCCATGGTGTCCCTTCTGCACAAAGACAGAAAGATGCTGTTGGGATGGGAATAGCACTCTCCAAAATTTGGGCAGGGGAAAGGACACAAGGAGGGAACAGTTTCAAATTAAGCTACAGAATAATACTGGAACTGAGAAGTTCCATAAAGGGACCAACTTTCTTAAAGCATATGGCTCTCCTCATGTCTTCAGACCTTCCAGAGGAGCTAACTGTGTACAGCAACCCAAGCTGACAGCTGTGAGAAGTACATTTGCTGGATTTTTATAACCATTAAAACAACACGAAATCAAAGCAGAACCAAAAGTTTGCACCCGCCTCTCTGTCAAGCCATCAAGGAGGGAGTTTGCTATCTGCCAGCCTCTGGACATCCTCTAGAGGAGAGACCCTGCGCAGAAATACTGCAACTCCCATCAGGAACTTGCTGGAAAGGTAAAAGGTCCTTAATACAGTCAACACACACACACACACACAGACACACACACACACACACACACACAGACACACAGACACACACACAGACACACACACACGAAAAAATTCCAAGGTTCAGCAGAACAACAAAGGGGAACGCAACAAGCTGTCCTCCTGCTTTAAATGAACACGCATGACATGAGATCTTGGAAAACAAGACGATAATCCTGCATGTGGGGGTATTTGGTGGGGTTGGCACAGAGATCAGAAATGCTGCAGTAAAGGGGAACTGCGAGTTTAATCAGCTTAACATACATATTGCCAAGAGCTGTTTTCCTCTTTGTTGCTATTTCACGTACGTTACTGCACTGTGGGTGAATGTTTTCTCAAAACAGGACAATAGCTTGTCTTACTCCCTACGTCTGAGGATGGGATGACAGAAACTATTTCCTCTTCAGACAACAAAGCTGTTGCACAGCCCCAGCTGTAGGAAGGAGCCCCCGGCAGAAAGCTGGGTGCATGCGACAAGGCACCCAACAGCCCTCCTGGCCCCCTCTCAAGTACCTGCTGCAGCTGGGCTGCAGCAACACGCGCCGAGCGCTGCTTTGACAACTCACATACTGATGATTTGGTTGGATTTACATGCAACACTTTGGAAACAAAGACTGAGCAGGCTGCTGCCTTCAGGGGGTTACAGATAACGTATTGGGAAAAGACAATATTGGGTTGTGGGGAGCGAGGGAGAGGTAAAAAGCCTGAGAGAAGCTAATGAAGCTGGGCACCATTTGATGTTTGCACACAGGAGCTCAGATTGTCATTTGGGTTGGCAGATTATTAAATGTGTCAATCAAGGACAAGCCTGGAAATGGCAAGGGGAAGCATGTGAAACGAGGTTAGCTGTTAAACACCAGAGGAAGGAATCTCATTTTGAGGAGGAAGGGGTGACTGGCAGCAGCACAAAGCCAGAGGAGCTTCTCCAGCTGTAAGAGGCAGGGGCAGTGGGAGGAGATGGCATGGAGAACATCATTTGGAACTCCTGCTTGCACCAGGTGGGAAATTTTACACCGAACCCCTCAGCATGCACCTCACACATTGCTCCTCCCTAGCCCTCTGCAAGGGCCACACGTTCCAGCCAGGTAAATCTGTGCATCGCCAGCTGAGCCAGAGCTGCAGCGTGCTTTAGGCTGGTAGATGCTATAGCATAAACTCGGTACGCTCTTCTCCTGCAGACACTGTACAAGTAATCTGCTTTGGGAAGTTTTTAATTGTTGCATGCAATTAAGTCCCACAGAAAAGTGGAGTGAGGCTTCCAAAAGCAAACTAATTATTCCTTTCTGAAACCCTCCATTACCTCTATGAGATGTAGGAGAGCAACATGCATGTTTCTCCAGCATTAGCAATGACCACGTTCCTTTTAATTGAGACCAAGTGGAGGACATCAGATCTCAATAAATTTGAGTTACTTCAAGCAGGGAGAAATATCATTTGGCATTATCAATTCTCATTTCAAAAGTCTTAAAGTTCCACTGGAAGTACAGAGCCTGCAGTCATGAAAAATCCACTCCAAAGGAGCGTCTCACATCCCTGTTGCAACAAATTACGTTAATAATTACTCCACGCTTGATGAGTGCGAATGAGAAATGCCTTGCATGGTTGCCCACTCTTCAAGGTGGGAAAATAACAGGACGGTTCCCTCACAGGAGATTTCTGTGGAAGGTCCCCTTTCCCCTTTCTCCACAGTTTGTTTCCCTTCATTTTACAGATGGGGGCTGACCACAGTCCCTGAGTCCAGGGCATGGCCACCAAGGGAAGGGAGGAACAGCAGCGCCTGGACAGCAGGGAGGGGAATTTGGAGAGCAATGCCTCAGCCTCGAGGAAGAAGATAAGGCGTGCTGTGGGACTTCCAAGTCACAAATTTAAACTGACAAATGTGGCTGACATCAAGCCTCCCTTCTGCTAAATAGAATTTTTTTGTCTAAGACAAATCTTTTCATGCTGCAAACCACATCCTGAATGTTTCATGAACAAATCTGCTCCCGATCACACGGGAACTTGCTTCTGTTCCCATTTACCATCACCTCTCTCCTGATGGTGATGCCTTTGCATCCCTCGTGCAGCTACAAAACTGCTTTTAAGAAAGAGGAACATGAGCAAAGTGTTTCATATGACTCAGAATGAAAACAGAGGTGCGAGCACCGTATAAGCATCCAGCTGTCTGCAAGCACCACAGGCAGAGCCAAGCTCAGTTTGGTAACTACTATTTTTAAACCACATGGGGTTTTCTCATCTGGCAACTGCTCTAGCTATATCCCAGTTCTGTTTACATACTTGGTTTCATTAAAAATTCACATCCTGATTTCAGTCTACAGTTTGCAGTCCTTCAGAAGGTCGAATACTGAAATACAAGGAAGATCTGGATGGGCAGTGCACCCACCTCTGCCCCAGGGGCAGAGAATGGGTAAAAGCGGGAGCTACGGGGTACCCCCTCCTCCCAGGGTGCTCGGGAGCCAGCAGCTTTCAAGGCGTTACCAGAAAAGAGCTTCACAGTAGAGGTATTCTTCTAAATAATTGTAATCAACCTGTTTGAAGCAGGGAGGGCGGCCGGTCCCTTGCTGTTTGCTGGCAGAGCGTGCAGCGTGGATGCTCCAGCAAGGCCGGGCACGGGAGCCGGGCAGGCAGCGATCCTCCTGCTGACACCCGCGCCAGCCCCTTCCTGCCCGAACAAAGGGGCTTTTGACTGCGCTTGGCCGCGTTTAGCAACGGCTCCCACAAAGCCTGCCCTCACTCCTCACACGCGAGGGCCCCAACAATGACTTTGTGTGTTGGAAGAAGATGGCTGCGAAGGATTTGGCAGAGATTAGCAGGACTGCTGAAACAGTATGTCCACCATAGGGGACTGGCTCTCTGCGGCGAAACGGGGAGACTGAGGCAGCCCCTCACGGTATGCGTCCTGCAAAACAACTCTTCAAAAACTGTGAGTGGTATCTCTGACTGGCTCAGCCTGGTCTTAGGGGTACATTCCTACCTCCACAAGGACAAAGAGGTTCTCCAGAACTATATGGTGCTAAGAAAAAAATATCTAGAGCCGCACTGCATAGAAGATATTATTTTACTTTATTTTTAGCCTTCCTACAGATTTTCACAGTAAGAATACAAAGCTTTGTAAAACAGTCTATAAGATAACTCACAGAGTTAAGATATGGTCAGTATTTCCCAGTAAGTAATTACACAACTTTTCCACAAGTAATCTTCTTTGCCCCACAAAGCTCTGCGATGGACTCCAGCACAACCGTAAAGATCAACAAATCTGACTTTTTTGGGCTCACTTGCTACATTTCTTGTTGTTTTTTCAAAAGCATTCTCAACAGTCCCACAGATTGTGTCTGGACTGCGGTACTCAAATTGCCCTGGAAAAGGAGGAGAAAGGCACACACCTTTTCCTTGCTGTGCTCTGCTCCATCCTTGGACAGCACAGGGTGGTCTCAGCCTCAGCTGCTCATGCCTCAGGGCAGGAACCTCTCCTCCAGCAAGAGAGTCACCGAGCAGCTTGCTTGTACCAACACAACTCCATGGCCATGCAAACTGTCCTCTGCATTTCCATCTGCTAAAATCTGTTTCCCTTCGAAGAAGCCAACTAATTCAGGACTCACACAAGAGTATGATCAAAATTAAACTCTTGGGCATCATAAAATTCTAGGTGGTCTCTTGCCTCAGCTCTGCCTGACCCTTCTGGATCTAGTTATTCTCCTGCACAGCCCAAGCACAAAGTGGTTTTGCCTGAGGGACCTCAGCTCAGGTCAAGCTTACCACCAGCAACAGGACTTTCTCCTGACTTGAGGAGTGTGGCTGAGCCTGACCCATGCAGCTGCATGAAGCAGCCATCCCTGGCTGGGGACGCCCAGGACTCCGGTGCAGGTGAGGAACGTGGCAACCTGACGGACACCTGATGGACTCCCACCCTGCTCAGTGGGAAGAGTGGGCAAACCCCCTCTGCTCCTCCCACACGAGGACAGCTATGGAAAGGGACAGCAGATGGAGATGGAAAACAAGAAGAATCAGGACAAAAGGTAAGGGTGGAAACAGAGTAATTACAAACAGCACTTGCCCAAGGAGAAACAGGCTGTAACAAACCCCGACGCGTGTGGATGGCACGTGAAGAGCGACAGGTGAGCAGGGGACTGCATACATCCCTGTGCAACATGTACTGGAGACGGAGCAGCAGTTCTACTGCGGACCAGCTACTCCACACATGGCTGTCCGAGTTACGAAACGGGCTGTCTGTACTCAACACCTTCAATTTGGTGCAGGTTGTTTCACTCTTATTTCTATCATTACCTAATGAGTCATAAGTGCATCCATCCCTACATCTCAAGAATGTTTTGTTTTTTATTGTGGGTTTGGGTTTTTTTTTCTCTCTAAACTCCCATCATTAAAAATCAATTAGCTTATGGGTAACATTATACAGATGCTTCTGCAGCAAGGGGCTGACATCTGCAGTGGCAACAGCCCAGATACTACAGCAAGAGATGTCCAAAAATACCCCATAGAGGAAAATCAACCCCCACCCCTAAAGCTGTATTCTTTCTGATCAACAAAACAGCTGAACGTCCAGCCTGGGCCCGCTTCCCTGTCTCCTGCATAATTAGCACACTTCTCAGAGCAAGCAGTAAAGTTTAATTGTCTTTAATTATCCAGTTCAAGGAGGATTGGGTTTCTTGCCTGATGTCCATATAATTTCCCTGCCAACGACTTCATCATCCCTTTACTGGAAGTGGAGTGTAGCTTCTAAAGCTCTCTTCCATAAAAGACAAAAGTTTCAGTGAAGGCTGTGCTGCCGGCACAAGCAGAGACAAAGGTCCTTGTGTCTACAAGGCTGTTGCTTAGGCTGCTGCATGCGTTTTCTGTGGGGTGGGAGGGAATGAGTTGCAACTAATGTGCAATCAAGAACCATCACAATTACAAATGTAAATGAACAGGCAATTGGCACTGACCTTTGTAGATTGTTAGAGGACTAATTAAGGTATGATCAGACACTCTCTTCCAAGACATTGAGAGGCATCTATACAAGCAAATATCTATGCACCGCCCCAGAGACAGCAATGCTTTTTCCTACATGCTTGCACACACCAGCGAGTACGTACACACAGACAGACACGTTGTTTAACCCTGGCACCTGCTCTCTGCCACGGAGCAAACAGAATGGAGTGGGAAGGGGAACAAGGCAACTCCACTCACCCAGGCTACGCAGTCCCACTTAACACAAGGCTACAGCGTGAGGGCTGTGTTACCTTTCATTGCAGCACCCCGCAGTTTTACGTAAAGCTGGGGATGAGGACATTGGCACAAACTGGATGAAGTTAGGGGAAGAAAAAAGCCACGAATAATCTTTCAGCATTTCTAGTGAAGCCACCAAGGTGTCCAGCAGCAGGAGGAGCAACTGTGGCTGCTGTGTGCTGGCACCTCGCCTCGGGTCATGGCTGGCCCAGGGGTCTGCCCTGGCAGGGGCAGCAGCTGGCTGGACCCCACCACCCCCATGGAACTCAGGACCCCTTACAACGTGATCGCTTGTGCCTGCTTGCTCTTGGTCACAGCACACCAGGCCGAGGAGCGAGGAGAGGGACGGTGTTTCACACTACTGTTGAGGCAAACCAGCAGCTGGCCAGCCAGACCAGCAAGAAAACAGACCAGCACAAGAAGGGAACGGTTTTCTGCCGGCTCTGCCCTGAACACTTGCAGCAATGCAGGGAGAGAAGACAGGTGCTAGCTGAGGTCCTGCTCAGGGCCTCGTCCTTGCCCATCAGCTTGTGGGCATCTCCCAGGACGGGGACTCCACAGCCTCCCGGGGCAGCCGGTCCAGGGCCAGGCCACCCCCAGGGAGGAGTTTTGCAGAAGGTAGAAAAGCTGCGAGGACTGAAATGTTTTAAGAGTCCTCAGAAAGAGCAGTGATAACAAAAGGGGACTTGCTTTGGAAAAAACTGCAAGCTAGTATTATATTTGTAGGGAAAATGAATTTTAAACAAATATAATTAACTAGAAGGGGAGAGAGAATCACAGTGATAATTACCATGGAGTAACAGCAGCATCAAAACAAACCACTGCACTTGTAATGCAGCAAACAGCAAAAAAGTCACTGTCCCTTTGGGCCCCCTGACAGATGTGTCACAGATCAGAAAAGCACTTTCTGCTCAAGGTGTCTAAAACACAGGGAAGACTTTCTCGTGCTACCGGTTACCACCAGAGACTTCTCATCAAAAGGCAGTGAGGAACGCCCACCTAGCCCTCAGAAAAAAACCAATAAAACTCATAATGGTGATACAGCAGAGACACTGTTGTATTATACAGGAGGAAGAAACGCAGAGTGCCAGCTGCAAACCCCACGTGCAGCCCTGCCACAAAGACGAGTGTTTCCCACGCTGGCAGCATCGTGCTGGGAAGACCCGTCGGTGAAGCCTCACTGAGTAGCATGTGCGGCTCTCCTGAACAGGTCTAAGAGCCAAACAGACTGGCAAAGTTCAAAACCACAAAAAAACACACACGTCAGAAGAGTGAATTTAAGCCTAAGTATGTGCATATTCCTGCTACACATCACTGACGCCCAAAACTACAGAAAAATAACAACAGCCAGCTGAATAATAAATAACAGCAGCATTTTATAACGCTAGGAGTTTAAATGTCACAGAAAAAAGGGAAGGATCAGACTGTTTGAGGCAGATCTTTTTATGCGTAAAGAATTCACACTGAATAAATGAAAGCCAAGAAACAAATTATTGTTGTGCCCTGCAAGAGGCTGACCTTGCCCACCGTGAGGACCACCCCTGGGTGCCGTGCCCCTGCCTGCCCTGACACCCAGGAGCGGAGGCACCAGCCGGCATCCTGACGTGCTTTCCCTCGGGGTACGGCCTCAGCCCAGCCGCTGGCCTGGGGCGATGGGGCACCCGGCTCTACTTCGAGTTGATGTTCTGATACCCTAACAGGATGAGAATAAGTGAGAGACGAAAGTATCCATTCTCTCCCACGAGGATACTGCAGCTTCTCACCCAAATCTAACTCCTGCCACTGCAGGGATAACTGGACCAGTGCCTTGTGCCTGTGGCCACCAGCGTGCCGGCAAGGTGTGCCTGCTTACTCTTGCTCAACAATGGGCTGGAAGAGTGTTTGAAATGAAATATCTCAGGTCAAAGCGACCTGCAAAAGAGATCACAGGTTCCCCCCCTTTGCCTTCTACAGAGTCTTACCCTTGTATTTTTAACCTTTGAAATAAAGTATGATAAAGAAGTTCTTAGTGTTTTGTTTGCTGTCAGTTTTTGTTGAAGAACCAACAAGCTTAAAGGAGATTATCTCAAGCCATTCAAAAAAATAAAGTATTTCTAAACTGAGATTTCCTTTTAATGACTTGTCAAGACTTTCAGTTAAAATTACATATTTTTTTTTAACTGGTCAACAAACCATCTCAGCTAGTACGCTTCTGCACTCTCAGTACCTGCCATGTCATAATCCTGGTGGACATACAGGGAAAGATAAGGTTTCTAAAGTAAAAGACAAGGTAAACAAAAATTTCTAAAGTAAACAAAGATTTTTCAGGATTGTTCTGTATATCACAAAAGGGCACAGACAGTTTCTTCCCTCTGTTCATTTTACTTTTAAGAAAACTCACAAACCACACAACACTGGTCAACATACCCTTTCAAAATCTGAACATTTTTCTACAGTGGAGCACTGCAGAGAAGCAGAACGGCTGTAAGAGCTGCTGTCCCCTCCGGGATGGTGTGGCAACCACAGCACGCTTTCACTGTCACCGTGACCTTTGGGAAAGCATGTTCCATGCCCTCGACTCCACTGGGCTGCTGAGTTCACAGATCGGTCACTTTTTTCCATGAGACTGAATTTAACTCTTAATGAAAAATCTCCTGCTTTACTTTTTGGGTGTTTTGCAAGTATTTCAGGTCCTTGTTACTAACATGCATAACAGCAACGCAACCCAGGTCTTAATTCAACAGACCTTTCTAAGACCCACACCTATTCTCCTCCAGCTCGTGCTGCTTTCCTTTCTCACCACCTTTAAGCTAAGATCACTTTCCTTGTCCCTATGTGCCTTAATTGCAGAATGCCAGTTCCTCAGAGATTTCTGTAAGATTTAGCAATTTCAACAGCAGTCATGCAGGAAAGTCCTGGCTGAAGCCACGAGGAGGGTTGTAAAGACTTTTGCTGGCATTCCCCAGCTCCAGCATGTTCACATCCCTGACAGCACATGTACCAGCAGACTTGGGCAGGCTCTCCTCCTCCTGCTCCCTCCAAAGAGGACTTCACTAGATCTTGCTTTTTCCTAACATAAAAAACTTCTTAACCCTTTAAACAATTAAACAAAGTACAATTTCTGTTTTGCTCAGCCTGTTCCCTTTAATGCACATTTCCTCTTGCTAGATTCACAGCTGCCTATTACCTGTCCTTTCTGTATGAGCAAATGCTTCATCCAAGTCCTTCACTTTATCCACCTTGTCAAGAGGAGACATGGAAAACAGATGAACACTCGCCCCTTCTCCTGCCCACCCCTTGTAACCAGCTCCTCCTCCTGATCCAGTGTGGCTGAAACACTAGAAGTCAATGAACAAGCTGGGACAAGTTCACACTGGTACTCAAGACATCACTTAACACGCTGCAAAATATCTACGAAAAGCATAGTACGCTAGTTCGTTAGAGTTGTCTAGATGTGACGGTATCTTTAGACATACACACAACATTCCCCTGTGTAAGAAACTAACCTGAACAAATATACACACGTCTACAAGTCAAACCCGTGTTTACCCCGCTGGAACGGAGGGGACCACTTACAAGTACAAAAGCATGCGCCCAAGTATCTGGTGCTTCAGAGTCACCAGCCACAAGCCCCGTGAGGCAGAGCTATGCTGGATGCTGCAGGTACAAGAAAGGTCTTGTGCTACCCCAGGGCAGCCAGGACTCCCGTAACCCATTACTGACAAGCAATACTGACCCCCACAGCAGGGAAGAGAAACAAGAAAAGCCACTGAGCTTAGCACGGAACTGAGTGGAGGGTCTGATGCTGCTGGTCAAATCCTGTAACGCAGAGGAGCCAAGAGCCCGACCCTGTTCATGCAAGGGAGGCAGCACTCACCAGCCTCAGCAGCTGGACACTTCCGGATGGTGAAGATCTGTCCCAAGTCTTCCTCTTCTTCAGGAAGACCTTTCTGGAGGCGCTGCAGCTTACGTAGGCTTTCACTCCGCTGGTGTTTCATGGAACGCACATGCTGGATAAGGTTCAGCTTGGCCTTGGTGGAGTAGTTACAGAGGACACAGTGATAATAGCAGCTTTCACCCTCAACCCCGCTCTCGTGATGCTGAAGGTGCTGTGAAGAATAAAGCAGAGAGATGTGAATTTCCTTTATCATCTCCAGTCTCCCTGGGTTAGTCCACTGTAAACTGCTAAAAGCCATCTGAGAATTAAGAAAGAAACCACATTTTGACAAAGACACAGTAAGATCAAGCCTGTTTATTCTCAGGGTACTACGCATTCTCCTGCTTAGAAGCAAGAAAAACATAACACACTGAAACGAGCACAGAAGCAAAAATCGAAATAGGCGAGATCATCTCCTTCAGTGAAATACCAGATCTATTCACAACCTACGCATGGCTAATTCTTTCATATTTGAAGCTTATGCTGGGAGGGGATCCAACTGCATGTCAAACAGATAAAACTAAATTTGATAAATTCTCATTGAAAACTAAGAAGACTAAAACTAAAGCAATCCTAGAACACAAAGAACCCGTTGGATCAAGAGGTCCTAGAAACAGCATATGGAAGCAGAGCACAGAGTGTGTGCCATTCTATCCATCATCGAGCGCTCCGTTCCCTGGCATCTGGGTTTTACTCCCTCGGACCTGGAAGAAAGCAGCAGCCTGGCTTGGAAGACATCCACCACAACAATCCAGACGGAGAAGCCAATGGTTAGCATGCGGCTGGGTGCCGCTGCAAGAGGTTAGCACTTAGAAATAAAATCTTGTCACACCCTCTGAAGCTCTGCTATCACAGCCAATATAGCTAATTCAAGAGTATTATACCTTGATTATTTGACAAAATCTATCCATCGTCTGGCCTAGAGGTCCATGCTGATAGGGAAATGAATAGCTGTTTTATGTCACAGATCCCAAGGATGCAGCAATTATTTCTTAAAAGCAGAGGGACGAACTCACTGCTTACAGCTATGTTGGCTGCCATGGCACAGCCCCACTCGCTTCAGTTTGGGCAGCGCCAGGGCTGAGAGCTCACAGTAACTCTCCCAATTCCCACAGTAAAGGCTTATCACAAGTTGAAGAAAAATGGATACTGAAGTCAAATGACAAGAAAGACTCCTCGGTGAGGGCTATTTGGTGTTTTCACCACGCACCTATGTTTCAGCTAAGCAATAATCCCTGCCAGCTCTGCTGTCCAGCCTCAAGACCTCTTTTTGTCTTCTGGGTCATCTCATGAAACTCTTGCCTCACCATGCACTTTGCCCAAGGCACATAAGTAAGGTGATTTGGACATGAACTCCAGATTTGTCAATCAAAAATATTGCCTGTGTGCAGCCAGGACCTTCTGGTAAAAATTCTGATGTCTATTATCTCAGTTACAGCTAAGATAAGATTAAAGACATATTACCCAGCGCTGTGTGCTTAGCTAACACGGAGGAAGGAGAGCCCTCTGAGTCTAGGAATGATTAAAAATAGGATAGGAGCTGATGCTGAGGCTTCCGATTGGAAGGGTGAGTGAAGAGAATAAATGTATTCTAGATCTGGCTAATTAGACTAGCCTCTTTTGGGATCGCGATGTATTTAATTAAATTCACTGTAATATTTGAAGAATCCACTAGGGCACTAATCCCGCTGGTGCCCTCAAAAGATTTTTTTGCTGTTTTCCCTCATAAGAACTTCTTCTTCCACTCATTTCTATTGTTTGCATGCATTACTGTCTTCCTGAGCCAGAAAAGGAGAAACGGCTTAAGACATAAAAAGCTAAGGATAGTGAGCCAGTCACAAGTGCCACACACGGCTTGCATGGCCCGGCTTAACCAGCCTTGCTCTGCCCTGCTTAAGATACAACCTCGGCAATAAAACCTCCCTGCTGCCCCATCTCGCCGCAGCCTGGGGGTCTCGCTCCAGGAGATGCACAGCAACCCTTGCCTTCCGTCAGTTGAGAGGGATGTTGGGGAAGCCCCCATCCTGCAAACATCACGTTCAAGCTCAGAAAGTGCCAACGGGCTCAGCAGCAGCTTCTGCGAGAAGGCAGAGGAAACCCCTAGTGATCAATTAGAGAAAAAACTGGTCACAGGTTCAAGGAAATATTAAGGACGTGGTCTCTGTGGGAACCAGAGGCACAGTCTGTACTACTCTCATTTGAAATGGGATTTTAGGAAAACATTTGTTTTAAACAGTTTAATAAACATGTTTTATTTTTTGCTTCTCTTTTGCACCCACTTTATGCATGTTCAAATACCCCTTCTGCTTGGGTCAGCTTCGCCTGCCTGTTGTGCCGGAGGCATCAAGACCTGAGGGTGCCAGCACCACCAAGTCCACCCCAGACACGGCATGACATCGCATGCCTACCTCTGAATCATGTCAGTCTTCCAACAGAGGAAAGGAGCAGGCCAGAATAAGACAACGTGATGGACAAGCAAGTACTAGCTGTAAGTTGCTGGAAGTGATGAAACGCTGGACAAGTACGTGCAGTTATTGTCCATCACACTGTTAAGCTTTCCTCTTGTGAGAATTTATCCGTATCACAGAAAACAAGTTCAAAATATTAAACCAGAACCTTGTTAGAAGACAAATCAACTTGAAAATCAAAAGAATATATTGTTCCTAGGAAAACCAACCAACTTCTGTCAGAGAACATTGATTTCTGCAAGTCTGGGAGGGGGTGTTTGCCCCCTCCCTCTCAACGATAGGAAACTTCCAACATCTGGTTCTTCACGCATGGCATGCAAAATATTGATCAGGTTTAGTCAAAGCTCCACTTTAAATCAGAAACAGACAGAGGAACGCTCTGATGGAAACCATACGGCTCACGAGTACAGCTTCCCAGGGGGACGCGGGCTGTTCCTGTATGTACATTAACCGCAGCACAACACCGTGCCACTCACAACACCTATTCCTAATACACAAATCAAACCAAATCTGGCCCATCTTCCATTCGGGAAGCACTCAGGTCTCGGGCAAAGCTGCATTCTCGCTCCGTGGCGCTCTGATTCGCACAGGACGATCCTGCCCAGAGACATCGTCTCCTCCATTTGCCATAAACCTTGCACCACCGGCCCCCGACCTTCTCCACGGAACACCAGTCCCCCACCGGTTACAAGCACCCGCATTTGGCAATTTCATCTCAACATCAAGAGCTACCCACTGCAGCTCTGCCTTGTGCGCGCAGGGTGGTATCCCCTGGGCACAGCCGCACGGGAGCAGGACGGCGAACAAACCCCTGGGATGGGGAGCAGCTGCCGGGGAGAGCCGCTGCCAGCCCGGCTCCACAGAGCGGGCACCGCCAACCACCGCCGCAGCCTCTCCTTTAGCTTCTCACAAGGAAAACGCTGTTTCAGGGTGACTCCATACCAAACCATGCTCACTGGGCGGCCACGCTCGTGCCATCTGCTGGGATGGGCTCAGCCCTGCCCCACATGATCTTCCCAATGAGCGTTTTGGGCTGGTTTAGGGAGTATTGCCCAAAGACCTCCCCCTTCCTCTGGGTTTGGCTCAAAGAAGTTGGCACATTTGGAGGGTCTGAACACGAAGACAGTTTAAGTAAGCTGCAGAAAAATTATAACTTGTGCTTATACACTCTGCAGAGTGCTGAGGGCCAGCAGGCAACAATCCATCCCTTTGGGAATCGCAGTGCACAGTCCCTGGCCCCTCAGACATGGGAGGAGGGAGAGGGAGGCAACTGCCCACCGGCGGAGCTCGTGCCAGCGCTGCCCATGGCCCCTCGGCGCAGCCGTCAGCCACGGCAGGGGACCAGGGCATGGGGTGCGGAGGGCGCGGGCCAGCGAGGTGCCCGTGCAGGCACAAGCAAGGCTGCGTGTGCTGGGACGAGCCGACCCCTGCCGGATTGATGGACTGACTTTCCAGCCCTTGCTCTCTAACATCTGGCTCTGAATTGTTTTCTTCTAGTAAATACTAGCATAATAAATGTTCACAGCATATGACTATGGAAATCTAACTTTTAAACAAAGTATGGGATGATGCTATATTCAGTTTTTTCTTTCTCCCCACCTCCATCTCTCACATCCTGCAAACTTTGTTTATTTTACAGTCTATCCTTTCCCCATCTAACACCGCTTCACCCACAGTATTTTTCAATAATCATGGAATTTAATGCGACAGCTGTATTAATCTGTCTGACTGCAGGCAGTCCTCCTAACCCCCGTGCCATGCACTCAGACCAAGTTCTTCGGAGATGAGAGTGTTGTAACTGGAACTGAGGATCCATGTTGCTACTACTACACAAGTAATGAACTCTCCTGCTGAATACCTTTGTAGGTGTTACTGCAGTTAATGTTCACCATTTAATCTGATTTCTAAAAACTTTTGTATGTCTTTTAAGTATTAAAAGATGTTAAATATTTATCTGCTCAAAACCTCTTCTGTATTATTACAGCCACTGTGTAAAGAGCCCGATTCCTATGGTAACATGAACGGATAATCCTCCCTAAAGCGCTCTGTTGCCAGAAGGCACAACGTTATTTTTCAAACCTTATTTGCTACATTTAGTGGGTCAGACACTGTTCTGGGGGATACCTGAACTGTAACCCTAGCTCACCAGGGAGATGCAATAACCACTTTGAACTATCTCGTGCTTTTGATGTTTATTATTCATTAGAAAAAAGGCCTCATTTCCACGCAAACTTAAATTCATCTTGTATAAAGCTTCCTCTTTGGAGGGCCCTACAAGCTGCTCAGGACGAACCCGCACTGCCAACAGTGGGAATCTCACAAGCCCGTGGCCTGCCAGCCGTGAGACCAACCACCTCCACCAGCGGTGAGGTCCCACCTCCACGCTCAGGAAGTCTTGATAGTACAAAAAGCAGTACAATGCGCGAGAAAACTCTCTACAGGCTTGAGGGTGGCCCCCTTCTTCTGCAGACCTCAAAACAACAACAACCAGTACAGAGAAACTCCGTAACTGCCTCCAGTGAGAAGGAGCCTGTGCTCTCCCGTGCCCCTCCCCGATGCTCAAGGATTTCCCTGCACGCATGGAGGTGTCTGTAGGCAGGACAAGCAGGTGAAACGACAGGCTCAGGGCCAAAACCCCAAGTAGGAAAATAATCTCATGAACTCTATGCAGCAAACAGAGAACCAATACCAACAAGAAGAATCCCTGTTCTCAACAGCAGCGGGCTGACAGGACCACCAGCTGCAGCAGGGACCTGGACCCTAAACCAACCGAACCCGACATCTGTGCAAACGCACTGACGGGGACGGCCAGAGCGAGCCCGCAGCCCGCTTGTTTATGCAAACATCCTTGTTGCTTACCAACTTTGATTGCTCAGCAAGGCCAGGCAGTGGTACGGCTAATTGATAAACAGTCTGGAGAAATCTCCTTCCAAATCACTTTTGATCACTTTCTCCAGCTGGTGCTCACGTTACAGGACACTCCTGCCACAAAATCGGAGGCCACTCAACTACCAAGGGCTTCTTTAAGAAAAAGTTTTCAGTCTTGAACATCTTTGGAGGAGTTTTTTTTCCACATGCAACACCCTTCTTTTACTGCTGAACTCAGCACGACGTCTGCTCTGTTAGAACGGGTAAAATTAGTGACTTAAAAGAACTGACAGATGCAGCTGAGGAAGAAGGAGCCAAAAAACTGCTGGAGGGTTACAAAAGCCATGGAAGGGAGCACCGCTGCAGACGTGCACTGCTCTTCCTCTTTCCTGCAAGCACCTCTATCTGACCAGCACCAGCAACGAGCCCCAGAGCCGGCAGGACCCCTGTGAAGCCCACGGTGGCACACAGAACCAGGGGAGCACGCAGGGGTTAGGCGAGATCTCGAGCCACACAGGGTTACTGTGAAAGCCACACCAGCACACCCTGCCGTGTTTGGGAGGAGGTGCTGGAGGCACGCCAGCCCTATGGGCACATCCTCAGCACAGAAGGATGCCCAGGGATTGACTCTTCCTCAGGGTGAAGTCAGACATGGTAATTAGTAACAGGCTTGGCAGGAAACATTTCACATGCCAGCAAGAACCGTGCCTGTGACAATGCACTCCCGGGGAGCCAGACGATACGTGATCCTTACACCAGAGCTGGAGGGGGGGCTACAGGTCGCCATGGAAAGGGACCAGACCCTGCAATGGACCTCAGAAGCCTCATAAGCGTCTCTTGGCCCCCATGTGCCTCTGATCTGCTGCACGAGATAAATCACACAGTCCTGGAAGA
Organism: Ibycter americanus; assembly: GCA_035590275.1. Classification (NCBI taxonomy): domain Eukaryota; kingdom Metazoa; phylum Chordata; class Aves; order Falconiformes; family Falconidae; genus Ibycter; species Ibycter americanus. Next base: position 23,017,746 of record JAVJGI010000036.1, on the reverse strand, counting down.
GAAGAATCTAAATTTTTAATGAAAGTCATGTGGATGCATCTGTCTGATCCCAGTCTGTTCCAAGTACTCCATAAAAGTCAGAGCTGGCCCATCCATCTTGCTCTCCTTTCACACCTGCAGCCTCGGCTGGAATTTCCTGGAGCTGACGGAGACGCGGGGCGGATGCTGCACGCAACGAGAACACATGCTGGCTATGTGCTGGAAAGGGCTAGTGTGCTTGCAGCCACCCCCCAGCCCAGATGTTTTGAAAGGAGGAAAAAATTGATTCTCCATACAGCAGGTCCAAAAGATGAACTTACGCTCTTTCGTATTCCACCAACATCCTGCAGTTGTTTACTGCTTCTGAAGAAGTAGCGTTACAAAACCCTTCCCTCATTCCAGCTTCTCCAGCTCCTTGCGTAACAGCTCCTTCCCGCGGCTTGCCGACTGTGGAGTTCAGACTCACATGGCCACAAGCTTTTGCAGTTTAGCTTGTGGTAAGTGAAACGGCCTAACGGTGAGCATCACTCCCCCACCTCCAGCTAAAGCGTCCTCAGTATCACCCAAGCCCTTAAAAACACCACCACAAGATAAGGACAAGGAGACTCTGCGCAACAAATCTGGGCTGTGATTTAGCTTTTGGTTCCTGATCTTTATTTTTCTTTCCAGAAGGCTGGAAATGTAGCACTCATGCCAAAGAGGCTGAGACGCTCCATGCAAGTCCCTAAGTCACACCGAAAGGCCTGAAGAACAGCACCAGCCACCCCAATTAACAGCCTGTGCCTACCCCCCCTTCTGAACGTCTTTTCTGTGCCCTTCAAACCCTGCATGGCATAAAGTGAACACCCCTGGTATCATGACGGGGCTGACACAGACCCTGCGAGCCCCAGGCAGGCACAGACCCGCTGAGCAGAACCGAGCGTGGCCGCGCAGAGCCCCGACCATCACACCACAAGCCCCCGACCGCGACACTGCAAAGCGAGAGAGAAGCAAGACCAAGGACTTTCCTCAAAGAGGAGCCCTGCAGCAACACACAGGGCAGCTGAGCAGAGCCCGGCAGGTCAGCAGTAGTGTACCAGGCACACAAGTTCCTGGCAGTTCCAAGTTACAGTCCATCCGCCTTGCAGCACGGGAAAGGAGCCGTCCCCATGGGGTCCCACCCAGGCAGAGGCCACAGATGCTCGCCCGCTGGCCACGAGGCTGGTGCTTGCTGTGCTGAAATGCTTCGGGATTCCCCCATAAACAACCCCAAAAGTCACCCAGCAAACTGGGTTTGCTCCACCAGCCCTTGAAGTCTCATTAAAAGCCAAATATTGCTCAGCCTAAAGATGGAGAGCTCAGCATGGATTTTACTGAACGTTAAATCAACCAGCAAGCGTAGCCAGCAAACTCTGTGGCACTTTAACTTTAAATAATGCAATAATTATTGAATTTCCTTTTTATAACCGAAGTGCTGGAATGTAAACAATGGGGCTGTAATTGCAGGAAGGGGGGATCAATAGAGGCAATCGTTTTCAGCCATGTTAATTGTAAATACAATTGCTCCAAGATGTCAGCCTCGTTCTTCTCGCTCCCAGAATCATCCTAACGGATGACAGAGTCCAACTTTCCCATTACAGCTGTTCGTTCCTTTAAGAGGTTCTCAATCAGGTCTGATCAATCTGTCAAGATAATGCATGGAGTAAGTAAGACTCTTCCAAACACAAGCTCCCAATCAATAGCCTGGACCTGCTTAATGAGGAGGGGCTAAAGCCCAGAGGGAGGCAACAGTCCCAGCTTCTGCTCAGCTCTGGCAGCTAACTTCTTCATGGGGCCTTGCTAAGCCGATCAGCTCTTAACGAGGACACTGTTTATGCAGACTGTGACGAGCAGCATCCCCACATATTCACAGTCCCCCAGAGTCAGTGGGCAAAAAACCCAACAGAGATTAACAGAAAACAAGAGCCAAGAAAGGTTGAACTTGTTTGTATTGACACACCCCCTACCACCACCACCTTTTAAATTGTGCAATAGACCTGAAAGTACTAATTAATCATTCGTTAGAAGAGATCCCCAAAGATGAAAATCTGTGTGGGACCACTGAAAGTATAAGAGCATCACTACGATTCCTCCTGTGCCCTCGAGTAAGAACAAAGCCTGTGCTGGCCCAGCTGGGCTGGCCATCCCCTTCCACCCCAGCAGAGGCACTCCCAGAGCAGACGAGGCACGACGGCATACCGACATCCCAAGGGAGGGAGGAGATGCGAAGGGAGCTAAGGTAGCACTCAGAGATGCCATTCACCATCTGATTTATTTAACTCTGGTAGCACACAGGTATCCCTGTGTGCAGCTAGACACTATGCTATATACATCGCTGAGCAGCCAAGAAAAGGAGAAAGGTCTCACTGCACCTGGGCTCCTTCCTACACCCATACAACTTTCTTTTCTCCCACTACTGCACTACAAGAGCTGCAGTCACAACGGATCAACTCTTGGGCAACGGCAACTTCAGAGAATTTTCCAGATCCCTGAAATCTTCACAGCTCTCCCCAGGGAGGCACAGGCGTAAGCTCTGCTATATGTAGAGATGAATACAGGAGTGTGTGTATTGATCTTGCTAATTATAGTGATATAAATGAGAGTACATTTCCTATCAGCTGTTCCGAAAAGTGCTGTCCTCAACCTTGTGTGCTCCTGCTCCGGCCGTGGCTCCTGCCGCAGGACCCACGACAGCCCTGCAAGTCTGCAAGGGCATCTACTGCCACTCACTCGTGCACCTCTGAGAAACACAAACCCAATAAACTTCATGTGAAGTGTATTCTCCTGTTACAAATCAGGGACCTGAGGGATGTCAACTGTGAGCCAAGCTTCACACAGCAGCTTCTGCAGTGCAGCACAGTGGTTTGGTGATGGTGGGGTGCCTCTTGCAAGCCTACCAAAACCTGAACTGATGAAATTTTGTTCCTCAGGAAAATGCATGGTTTTGTCACTTCATATTTTGCATGGATGCCATCATCCCTGGAGAAATATGACGGAAAACCCTGTACTTCCTTTTCAAAAGCAGTGCCTGCAAAGTACTGCATGGACAGCAACAGGATGAAGTTATAAGAACAGCAAGAATTTTTTTGCCACAACTCAGCAACATCACCGAGGAGGTCAGGCCTTCCAGCCGCTCCTTTCTCAGTGCTGGGGACAGCCAAGAGCTGAGGAATTCAGGGAGCCTTATCTTTCCCAGGGTTAAGAAAAGAAACATGACAAGAACAGCTGAACGTGAAGACAAGACAGTAACCAAAGGCAGGCTCAGCAATCCCACTACACAGTCATTTTTCTTTTTTAACGTATTTTGTACATATACTTGAAAATAATAAGTTCAGTGTGAGTTGTTAAGCTGTGAACACTCAGGTGAACTAGAGCAGTCTATGAATATGGCAAGTTACTACATAAAAGGCAAATTATATAATAAAAAGGGCTGGGGGGAACCTGAAAAGACAGCTGGATAAAAATCTGTTGTCCATATTGTAATTATATGGCTGTTGAGTGATTGAAAAAGGCTTTCCGTAATGCAGAACAAGACTATGACTATCCATACAGATGATGTATTATTTCCTCCAGCAGCAATAGGAATGATCCATGTGTTACGCTGTGAGGGATCTCCGAGGAGGCTCTGCATGTTCGAAGGCACAGCATGTAACACACGCTTGGTCTTGTGTTGTTAATGCTGGCTCTGACTTAAAACAACTACCTGAAACCCTCTCTGTATGTGTGGAGCCTGCTTGAAGAATTTAAATTAAAATGGTATTTTTTTCCCCCCCATATTAAGTCTTTTGGAAAAGAAACCACCATGCTCTGAAGGAAAAGCTTGAGGACCGTTCCGCACCCACTGCGCTCCTCACCGCATCCCGAAGCCGAGAGGCACCCGCCCATGCTGGGGAGCGGCACAAGGAAACCCCTACAGAGAGGGAAGCAGCCCCGACGGAGAGCGGCTCCCTTTTCGTTGAGGGCAGCGCGCTCTTGGCACGCAGGACGGAGACGAGGCTGGACGCCTCTCCAGTGAGCCCTCACCAGTCCTTTCACATCCTGGCTTGGCTCCAGGTGCCCCAGCCGGAACCTGAGCAGCGGGCTGGAGGAACGCCGGGGACGCAAGGTCGTCCCAGAGGCGCTGCGGGACCAGCAGGACAGGCGGGCACCGCCGCCGCCACCCCACGGGCAGCGCTCCTGCGGCCACGCGCGCAGCACGGGACCACTGTAATAATGCTCCGTAAACCACGTGGGAAATTGAACCAGCCACAGAAAACCACACTGAGTTCACGTTATTTAATAAAATACTACAGACACAGATTAACTTCCCTTGCCTGGTATTTATTGTTTCATCTATCTCTAGAGAAGTTACAAGCGCTATGATAGACTGAAGATTTCCTTGTTTTCATATAGCTTCTTTATAACTTCCTACAGCAATGTACCACATTGAATCCCAACAGATAACCATACAATAACAACAACAACAGAAGACAATTTTTTAATCCTTTCCATAAATCGAAGAATATCAATATCGAAGAGATGGATGACACAACCTCCCCTCATAGAAGCCAACAAGGATGCACTTAGGAACAACAGACCAAGCTCATCCTTCGTCCACAGTCCTCACAGAGAAACAGTTGCGAGAAACAATCTCCACTTTCTCCAGCCAACTGGAGGACTCTGTCCAACCTTGGCCAATGGAAGCCCAAACTCTGTCCTCCTGCCTCACCACAGCACCCCTGAGACACAGAAACACGTACCCCTAGATAGGAAGCCATCAGCCCTTCCAGAACTCCACCTGCTGCGGTGTACAGTGGTACCTCCTCAGCTGGCAGGTCATCAGGATCCTCACCAGCCTCTGCTCTGCTCCCTTCTCCAGCATCCCACATAGCAGCAGCCTTCTCTTCAATGCCCCTGACCGAGCCGGGCTCACAGCAGCCAGCCCAGGACACAGACAAGGCACCATCTGCACCCTGGGGCACGTTAAGGGCTGCTGCAACAAAAGGAATGCTGGACAGCAGCAGTGGTGGTGTAGCTGCGGCAGTCTGAAGATGTGGCTGACACAAGGATTTTTAAGAGCTGGCGGTACAAGAGGAGAACCAAAGGAAGGTGCAGTGAATTAGTACGGCAGAGAACAGAAGCAGGAAGAGGAAATATGTAACATTCCTTGAATCTTGAAGGTGAAATGAAAACCGGTAGAGCAAGACTAAGCCAGTGAAGCCCTCCCAGTAGAGCAGCACTTCTTCAGAGGTGCGGGCTGCAGGGCTGGGCACCAAGCTGGGCAGGCAAGACTACAATCTTTGATGCAGCAGTTGTGCATCAGTATACCCAAAACACAAGGACAGGAGCACCATCTGATTTCAGACAAGCACTGTGAAGGTAAGTTCATTAAGTGTCTGTGAAACACACAAACAGAACACAGAGCACCACGGAAATGCCCATGAGAAAATAAATAATTCTTCGTTCAGTGAAAGCTTTGGATTGTATTAGACAAAGCCTGGGGCAATGTAATGAAAGAGGAAGATAAAAAGAAACAGAATAATTACTCACTCACAGAATGAGGCAAGAATCCTACTGGAAAAATATGTATGGAAATACTTGTAATTAAAAACTATAATAACGCCTGCACACAAAGGGCTGAATTAAGGCAACCTGAAGTTTGGTATTTCCTATGTTTAAGACAGTTGTGAGGGCTTCCATGAACTGAAGGCACACTAATGTGTCTTAAGAATGGTGTATATAAATTCAGGCAATTGCTCCTTGCCCCACACTACCGAGCAACTACTCTGTGAGAAAAGCCAGTCAGTTCTCGGTGGGGAGAAGCCTTCCAACCACAGCCTCCTCCAGATTTAGTTGGGAGATCTCCTCAATCCTTGAACATGCAGTGGTTCCTAGCACACCTTCACAGGCCTGGTTTCTACCAGAAAGGACATGTCAATGACCCATAACAACGTACAGCAGCAGAACTGTTTGGCTCATGTATTACACACGTGTTCCAAGTCATTTCCAGCCTATGAATGGATTGGGTTTGCTGCTCTAACTTCATCCGCAACAAGCTTTTGGCTTGCAAGACTGCCAGGAACAGGGGCAATGTTTCTCCATAATCCCAACAGACACTGGTACGGTAAGTGCAACCTCCACCCCCCAACCCCCGCAAGACACCCCAGGGAGCTGGGGCTGCCACTGCCTCCCATCCTTGCCAGAGACTTTTGCAAGCCTCTACATGGAAAAGGTCAGTGTTCTGCACCAGCAGTAGATCTGCTTTTTATTCCGTCATGGTGAGCTGACACCTGCACAAGACATCATCCTTACCAGAAGGGCAGAAACTCAACAACCTGTATTTCAATGCCACAAAATTAAGAGCAGGCGCACCTGTACAGAGCTGGGGAGCAGCCGTGGGACGTTGATAGATCTGGTGGCACTGCTGGTACAACCGCCTTAGTACCATGCAAACGGGAAAAAGAACCTGAAACAAAAAACCCGAGAGACCTGCTGCCCCTTCCCTAACTGTCAAGTCTTCATTCCTAAGCAATTTAAGCCCAAGGAGTGACACCAAGGCATGTGAGGAGAGTAGGAACTGAGGACGGGGGCGCAAGGTCAAAGCATCCCATCGCTCTTCCCCACACTGGCTGCAGACCCTGCAACACCAGTTGGGACCTTGTCCGAAGGACAAAACATCTTTGTGCAGCTCTGAAAAATAAACTAAATTTGCAGCAAAAACCCTTTAACTAGCCACTACGCTCCAGTCTTGATGATGAATACAGAACAACCCAACATTTCCTTCAAATCATTAGAAATCCCCCACATGATTGTGCTTTCCTTCCCCCATTCTTTTTCCTTATAAGTTTCATGGTAGCATGAAAAGACACCACAAAAACTCCCAGCAAAAGCTTTGCCAGCCTAAAGATAAGGTGTAAGGGTTTATTTGACATTAAAACATTATGAGAATACGTTGTGTTTAAACCCTGAGACATGCATCCTGTAAGGAATTGCTGAGACAACTTGGAAACAGGCAAGGCTGCAAGACTACTGCAGTCCAAGGGTGCAGTGGGTCCTAATACACTGGAAACTTGGCTCTCCAGGGAAATGAACAACACACTTTTATGTGCCACTCCTAGGTTTTATGGCCTTGGTATAGAGTAGAGCCAAGTAAGCCTGCCAGTGAGATTTCAATTCAATCTTTCTACCTCATCCATGAGAAATTAAACAACTAATATCATCACAGTTGGCAAGCACCTGCACATGAGACTTCCTGCAGTAAAAGTTCCTCTTATCTTTAGGAAAAGTCAGGGCAAAATCCAGTGCTCACAACCTGAAGCTACATAAATGCAGGCATGAAATGGTGCATGTATTTTGAACAAGGTCAGTAGTTAACTCTTCAAACAACAGGATACAGCAAGTTCTTCCTTACCTAGGACTTTCTAATATGAGATCTTATAACTGAGAGCAGAAGTCTGAGACACAATTCAAAGTAAAGGTAAGACACAACAGCTTCTCTTAAGGTCAGACTGTAGTGGTCCCTCCTGGTTTTTAAAAACAAAGACAACCCTCCCTGCCATCGTTTTGCTACCTAGCCCATGGCTCAACGCACTGAGCACGACACAAACAGCAAGGAGGGGTTTCAGTGCCTGGACCCATTTAGACTCCTACTGAGGGTTAAGCTCTAGCCTCCTGAGTTCATACAGTGCCTTCTTTTGGTGCACACGTAACACTGATGGCAATGTTCGTGTAAGATTTCCTATGTGTATCTAAAAGCAAATTCAGTTGTAGAATGCTTCTGTAGAGGGATCTACAAGGGACCAGAATTGCTCAGAATATTAGTTGCAGCTATTCCCTCCAAGACAAAACTACAAAAATGGAAAATATGGAGCTTGTAGAAGTACACTGAAGCAAACAGCATAAAACCTGAGATGATAAATGTCTCTGCTCTTCGGTGCTCCCTTTGTTTAAGTGTATTTGCATCCACTTGTATTTCAGTATACAGGTACAGAAACTCCTGGGAAAAGCCAGGCACAGTATTTATTGGTTTTAGCAATTCTGGATCTGCAATCCACAATGTAAAGTCTGTAGAGACACGCACAGGGTAAATGATAAATATGGTGAAGGCAGCACTAATCAGCATTACGAGTACTTACTGACTACTGCAATTCAGAAATAAAATGGAAGCAGCAAAGTCTTTTTTGGGAGCAGTGTCCACTCATGGCAGAGAAGTGTGAAGAGATGACAGATTTCTAAATCCCATTTATGAAATTGCATGTGTAACTCCATTTACTCCAGTAGCCCTAAGACTCTAATTTCTGTGGCCATGTGGGAATAACTTCTTTGCAAAGATACTTGCTTGGGGTTAGTGTATGCTATCAAGAGGCCAGTATGCAGGTTTCCTGTCTTGCTAATCCACTTGCCCAGCCCAGAGTTACACATTTTAATAGGTCTACCTGGGCATTGCGGTGCATCCACCAGAAAACCCAGATAAGTCAAAAACAGGGAGGTGTGAAAACAATAAAAGCAAGGCTCCTACTTTGTGGGACTATGGGAAACATGCAGACGAACAGAAGCTCTCTGTAACGCAGACCCCGTGACATGAAAACACCATCTATGGAAGGTCTCCAAAGTCTTTAAATCTCTCCAACCTACGGTCAAAGCACGCTCAAGAAATAGCTTTGTGACAGCCGGACCAACTGTATTCTCCAAGGGACTTCTAGCAGAGCACATGCATCAGCATCTGCTCCATTTCTAGCAATGCAGCTGGTGGTCAACAGCCAAAACAACTCTACAGTACTGTCCTTCTTCATGCCTCCTCCTACAGGCATCGATCCTGGGTTCGTCAGCAGGTACCACAAGCAGGTGCACTCTGTAATCACCCACAGAAGCACAAACACGGTCCTAACACGACATACCTGTACGCAACACCCCCAGAGTTACAAAACAGCCCCACGAATGCTGTGGGTGTTACAATTTACATCAGCAGTTCTCAAATTGGGACGCCCTCGGGCTTTTTGCTGGAGAGGATGCAAGACACCTCAAGGGAGGAGGACAACTGTCACCCCAGGAGAGCTCCCACCCATTCTTCACTCCTCTGCTTACCCTGCCTAAGGATCCTCCTTCCTCTGGCACACACGTGAAGACTACAATGCCTCTTTGAGAGAGTTTCAAAAAAAGAAAGGATGGCTGATCCAAAAAGTCAGGACCTGCTGAATTAAGAGTTTCTCTCTGGCACAGGCTAGGGGACGGGAGGACAGCTGAATGGTGACCGGGCTGCAAGGAGACCCAGCAGGAACCCAGACAAGGGGACAGGACGTCCCTGCCTGCAGTGTGACCCAGGGGGCACCCAGAGGCTTTGCCACCACCCACAGCCCCGTGCTGCGTGGGTATTTGATGCGATCCTGTCTTAGCCCGCTCACCCACCCAAGCCCTTCCTGACTCGTCCTTCCACCCCCTTCACTGTTCTGCTGCTTTTAGCTACATTCACCTCCCAGAAAGATTTTGGCATGACCGTGCAGCTTCTCCCCTGCCGGCACTCTCGTTTTCGCTTCTGACCAAGGATCCGACCCGGATCTGCACCCCAACAGCAATCACCAGCACAAGCTCAGGCTAGTGCCCAGTCTCAGCATGACACCAGCACCGCCCCGGTTTCAGCAGCTGGTCCAGAGACACCACCACCACCAACAGGGAGTGAAGAAGCCCCTCACCCCTCGAGACATGGGCAGCTCTCGCCCCACGGAGGGGCAGGGAAGAAGCCCCATGCAGTGGGACCCCAAACCGAGACAGGCTGGAGGATGCACCGGGACCCCAGGTGCTGCCAGCGAGCGCCCTGCCAGGGGGTCCCTGGGGCTGCCCCAGCCCGCAGCACGTGGGCAGCCCTGCCAGACCCCGGTGCTCCGAGGCAGCCGTCGCTGCGTGTGCCTCGAGCTGCGGCGGCAGAGCTGCGAGAGCCGTGCCAGGCACGCTCGCTGCAGAGAGACAAGTGCTGTGCTCCTTCCCCACCAAAAACCCCGAGGCCTCCGGCGTGTACGCTAACCACAACCCTTTGAGAGGCTCGTGTATTTACAAACTGAGGCATGTTGAAATCAAAGGGGATACCATATGACATAATTCACATTAAAATGTCAACAGGCTGACAATTTATAGAGTCAATCCACCGAAGGTGGGGAGAACTAAGACGTGGTAATTGTTTAATTCCCGCTTAAACCAACAGCAGCTTTACCTTCAAAGCGGTACAATGTGCAGGGCCTTTCAGGGTGCTGTCAGCCAAGTGATGCCAGCCGCTGGCACTCAGCCAGCAATGAGGTAACAGCATTAACTGTTTATAGGCACTTCTCACCAGCAGCGAGCCGGGCGCAGGGCTGGGGAAGGCAGGATGCTGCTGGGAGAAAGGCAGCTCCAGCCCACCCCACAGCAAATATTTGCTGTCAGCACAAGGACAACCTGTTTTTCAGGAAGGCAGAGTCCCTCACAGCCGCGGGTCCCATTACCGCACCTCACGGAGGCACGGCACACCTTCTCCTCGCGAGGAGGCAACAGCGGGCTGAGCGCTCCGAGGGCACCGGCTAATGAACCTGCTCGCACAGCGCCTGGCGCCGGGCAGCCCTGACCCTGGCTGGGACCTGCAAACACCTCGGCAGCGAAACAATGGAGGTGTGAAGCGCCCCAGCTGTAAATTACTTTAGGGCACACGTGAACTTTTTACCCCAGGTAGATCGCAGCAGCTTTGCCCGTATCAAATACATGGCGTGGTTTTGCAAGACATGACACCAGGCCACCTTGGCTCACCGACATCCCTTGCCCACTGACAGGCTGCTGCCGACGCGCCTTGTAGCCTGTAATAATGCATAAGAAAGGCATGAGAGAGAAGTGTGCACCACTGGGAAAAATTTTACCTGGATAAACCACAGCCAATAAATTTTCTATAAATGCCAGCTAATGCTGTCCCTTTGAGAGCAATGGGAAGGGACTGCATGGACTCCAGAGTCCTCTGCACAGACTTGCTGTCTGTACATAAACAGTAACACCTCATTCTCTCTTCTACCTCATTAACTGAAACGCATTAAAACAAGTGTGCATTGGGAGCAGAAAATGAGACTGTTAAACCAAGCTGATATAATCCTCATCAGCTGTGGGAAATGAGAACACATCCATTACGCTGAATCAAGTGTGCCAACTGTGATTTACTGATAATGTTAAGACCCCAAGAAAGATGCTCTTCCCCCTCAGCTGTATTTCTCCTGCTTCTTTCACACTAGCCAGTTCAATCGGCCATCTTCAGGACTGTCTTGTGTGTTATATCGAGAGCACTTGGGTCGCTTACCCCATGCCAGCAGCCACCCTTCCAGCACAGTGCTGTGAGCCTTCGTCCAGCACTGCAGACAGCGTTGTACAAGTCTGTCCCCAGAAGGTATCTGCTCAGTAAGAAGTGGGAAATCCTCTGACTCTGCTAGTACGGAAGTGAAAAAAAAAAGCCAAGCCAGCAGAGCACACACCCAGAAAACAGGACATTACAGAATCACAATCTCAAACCGGGACATTCTCACGCAGCCTGACAGTGTTTGACAACAGCAGGGTTTACCTTGGGTGATGGACATGCTGCTGAGGTGCTTGCACCTTGCCTTAATGTCACCAGCCTGCAGGACAGCACAAAGGGGAGAAAATACCGCAGCACCTACATCTGAAACCACCAGCGCTCACACCACTGTGTTGTTACAGGTGGCCCCTAATCCTCCAGGCTGACAGTCAAATGCACCAGGAGACCGAATCGGGCGAGTCTGAGCAGAGGCACCAAAGCCATCATGCAGTGACCACTGACCTCCAGCAGCAAGGGATGAGCTCTGCACGAGGATAAGGAACTGCTGCCTTCTCCTGGGGGGCAATCAGGACATGTCCCTGCCCTTACAAGCAAAGACTTGCTCGAGATGATGGAGAAACACTCATTTTTTCTTACCCCAGGGAGCTGGAGTAAGGGAACCCTCCGGACAGCATATGAGATGCTGGCTGTGGGAACCGGACAGACCACATTCACATGAGAGGGATGAGTGGCTTCAGGCCCTCCACCACCCTTGGGTTTGAACTGCTGACCTTACTGGAGCAGCTCAGGTTTCCAAATTCTCTTTTCCTCGGCCAAACAGTCCTTCTGCTGCAGCAGGACGGGGTCTCCTCTCCCGACACCTCTGCCTCGCCTCCGTACTTAGAGCAAGAATGTAAACAACCGCTTCAATACTCGCATTTACTATTTCAGAGTTTTAAAACCAAGCATAACTATTAAACTGCATTTCTCTCTGGCTGCAATCTGTTTGGAGCACAGTCTAGACTGGGCTCTCTGGGACTTGTTCCTTGATACGAACCTTGGGGAGCAAACGGGATGCATCAGGGTCTAAGCCGGCAGCTTCCAGCAGCCTGCGCAGGCATTCTGAACAGGGTCCATGTAGTCTGTTCAACCAGCATGATGTGTGCAACAGAATCACAAAGAAACAGGCATTTAAAGTGACATCTGTTGGATTAATTAGCTGTGTAATTAGCCTCCCCTCTGTGGAGATAGGCTTTGTTACTGCTGCCTGAAACTTCCCCAGGTGATTTTCTTTGTAACCATCATTCTCGAAGCATGAGAAAGAGAGGAGTGGGTGGGACAGGACTGTAAAGCCTGTTCAGAAAGAGAGGCAGGAATAAAGTCTAGAGGCCATTAGGCAGCTGAAGGGAAATAAATGGCAGCAGGTCAGAGGAGCCTAACGGCCACACGGACGTGGTGAAACCCGAACGGGTCACGTGCATCAATCCTTGCAAATTCTGCAACCGTGGGCAGGCCTGCACAAGGCATGAAAGGAAGGGATACAAATCAGATTTTTACATTCTCCCCAATTAGAGCACAGCATCCTGGCCCCTGCCTCCTGCATCAGCTCCCCACTCTCCCCAGCTTGCAAGCCCCTGGGGCTGGCAAGGGGGGAGGCAGAGCAGGCTCAAACAGCCCTGTGACAAGGCAGCAACAGCATTTCTACCTGAGCCGCCGCAGCCTGTTCTGCTGGCCAGAAAAATTCTGAGCTACTGCTTAGGACAAAGAGGAAACCGGGATCCTGGGATTAACTGCACCCCACTGATGATTCAGTGGCAAAATACAGGTACCTCCTTAGAAACCCCCCTCCCTGCTTTAAATGCAGAACAAGAGAGGGGAGGAAGGAACCAGGACATACATTCCTGGTGTCCAGAAGAAAGCAATGTAAAAATGGAGTTGAATGGCAACTCCAACATAAATCAAACTCGTATCTAAGCAAGTATTTGTACTGCAAGTTGCTCCCACCAGCTTTTCCATATTGTGCCACAACATCCAGACTATTAATACCTCACAGCTCGTGGCAATGGGAAGGTTTGAAATACAGTACTGGGAAGGCAGTTTTGGAGAACGATGATACAGCAACTCCGAAAAATCAACTGACTCCAACACCTGCTTATTATCTTTACTCTGCACAGACATGCCGAGTCCCCGCCAGAGGGACATGAGCTGGAGTCTGCTCCTTCTAACACATCACCACGGGCTCACTGTGTCCTGGCAGAGGGATCTGCAAACTCCTGGAGGGTAGTAAGAAAGTCAAACCACTATCATGAAGCTTTTAAATAAATATTCACCCACCATCTTAAACGCTGCTGCCACCCCGCACCAGGCACCAGCATCCCCCTGGCACCGCCAGCGGCGCAGAGCACAGCCTGGCAGGCCCAGAGCTCCGGGTGCCGGCTCCGGCTGTTCAGGCGACGGTGCCCACGTGCCCAGCGCCCGCGGCCAGGCGCTCCCGCAGCCGTACGGGACAGCACGCTCGCGCTGTGCCCCGCAGCTCCGCAGCGTGGGTAGCCGTCTTTGGCAGAGAGGCAAAGTAACCCGGAGACAAGTATCTTCAAACAGCTGCAATAAGGTTTACCAGAGCTTGTCCAACCGTACCCAAAGGCACAACTTTCAGAGAACCTGTTGCACAAGTGTAACTCATTGCCTAATTTGAATTCCAGAACTTAACTGCATGCATTACAGTGCAAGGCCACAATTTTTAGGACTGGCAAGTAGGACCAATAGAACATTACGGTATTAGGTTATGTATTATGCATACATTATTTATTGTAATTTAATGAATTCCCTAAGGGTGAGCAAACAGAACCTCCCATGCTGCTTCCACAGTAATTTTGGGGACTTTAAACTGTTACAAAATTTTATGCAGAAATAGTAGAGTTAGGACAGAAGACGACAAAGTGCCCTGTAGCCCGGTTGCACTAGCAGAGCCGAGCAGAAATCAGCAGTTCACGCCACGACACACGGAACAGGTTGGGGGAAGCACCTTACAGCCTCCTTCCCAGCTTGCGAACCAACCCGCTGCTGGAGATGGATGTTAATGAATGGCCATCCATTATTTAACAAGGACGTCGCCAAAGAGCCTGCGGCTGCACTGCTGTTACCTGGCCAGAACTGGTATCCACGGTGCCGAAGTCTGACCCTACCCCAACCAGCAAAAGGAATTAAGAGCATTTCCTAGGTCCCTGAGGCATCCTGCCCAAAGAGAAACACGACCACCCAGATGGGAGCACAGGACCATCAGGCGAGGGAACCACTTGAGCACAGGTGTTCAGCAGACACTGGCAAGCAGGGTTATAAGCCCTGCACCGCTACTCCACTCGCCAGCTTCAGCCTCGTACAAAACTGTCCCCCATCTCCTCCAGCACTCTCACCCCAAGCCTTGTTCTAGTCCTACCCTGCTCGTCAACCATGCGCATTTGGTGTCTGCAGAAATGCTGGGATAAAACCCTGACAAACACATCGGGATAAGACCCCAACCAACAGGCCCATTGCCTGGCTCAGACAAATCTTTCCGCTCTCCTGACTGGAGCTCCCCGTCGCAGTGCTAAACTTGCAGGCAGGAGAGCAAGGGGACACTCACTTCTGTGCCAGCCTGTGCTCACACACTGGCTGATGACCCAGGAAAAAAATGCAATCTTTGGAATCTAGATTAGCATCCCTGACACTCATCCACCCTCCAGGCTCTCCTCTGCAGAATGACAACCTCCCACATCAGTACAGGAGGGACAGCAGGTCCCTGACAGCTTACAACACCGCAGCAAGGTCTGCTAGAGTTTCTGTCAACGGCCCCACATCAGAGCAATGACCGTAACCACCTTGTCCTCATCCTGAAAGTCTGTACAACCAGCATCATATGAAATGGGAAAAATTCCTGCTTTGAAATTTAAATATTCATCCACGTGTTCCAAAATTACTGGGATAAGAAAAATGAACCATAAACACAGACAAAACTGGCATCACACATGGGGACAGGTCGTGGAAGATTCACACTGATGCTTCATCAAAATGATGATTACTGTGAGAGAACAGCCAAGGTCCAGGACAGCTTTGCAAGACCTTTCTTACTCCCCAGCACTCAGCCTCTCCCCACCAACCCACACATCTTGGCGAACCACAGAAAAACCAAGCCCAAACAGCTATCTGCAGTTCCTCACAACTGACTGCTACAGAAGCTGTGAAAAATTTTCAGTTTATGCAGATTAGGATACAAGCTTGTCAAGGTGGTTTTCAGTTATTTGGGGGTTTTTTTCTTGGCTTTTGTTTGTTTATTTGGTTGGGGTTTTTAACCTATTCTCACAAATATTTTGAATTCTAAATCCTGTTTGCCAGAGAGCTTTTAGCTATATGTTTTGGCTAACTCCTAGCTCCTGCTGTGCTGATCACTTGCTCCTGTTCCAGTTGCAGTCTCCCTCATTTGTTATTCAAGTTGCTTTTACAGGGTGGTTTCTTCACTAAGCTGTTGGTTGCACATGGCTCAGTACTTACTGGAAAACTGTTGAAAGAAAAATCTAAGTGACTGAAGTCCATAAATAAAACATGCAGCAAGCAGTGCTGTGTGTTCTCAATAGTTTTGATTTCAACCCTTTCGAAAAGCAGTATAGATAAAGTGAAAATTTTGTGATCCTACACTAATGTACTTTATTATTAAATACCTAAAGGAAGGTAAAAACCTACTTTAATGCCAGGGTGATGTGATGGAGCAATCTGTCACTCGGAGAAACGTGCAGTCCCAAGAGGGAGGTATCTGAAAGGGTTAAACGCATAGTGAGTGTTTTTTATATTAAAATACTTGGCAATCCCAACAGGACACGAAAGCAGAACCAGATCGTAGGGGTTCATTCCTCCTGTAATTGGCTGTACTGTGAAAAACAGTTTTGTGTAGAAGCAAAGTACTGCTTGAATCTCTTTAAGCCTGGAAGGCAGCAGAGAGCACACAGCTCGCTGAGAAGTGCTGCTGGGGCTGCCCCAGAGCTCACGGTCCAGCTCCGAAACCCCTCTCGACTCGGGCTCACGATGTGCACAGACCAGGGTGTAGTTCAGAAAGCTTCTGTGGCTACAGGTTCAGCAAGGCTCAAAGTTCATTCCAGATTTAAGCACACTCTAGTCCTCAGAACCACTTCAGTTCGTAAGCTCATCTTTCATTGTGAGCTTATCCAAGACTAGAGGATGGCAGATTTGAATTAAAGGTTTCTGAGACCAACTTTAAAAACAGCTTCGTGGGGAGACTTAAACGGGTATTTCACTTGTGAAGCTGCCACTGGAATTTTAGCTTAAGACTTTGTAGGAAATCAGCTAAAAGTCCCTTATATTCTGTAATTTAAACAGGTTTCTGGCACAATTCATGTTACTCATGAGTGTAATTCAGAGCTCGGAGGCTGCATCTGTAGTTCAAAAGATAAACTTGCAAAAATAAACCCAAAACACACAGAAGGCAGACCGAGTAAATCAAAGGTTAATACACCTCTAAATCCTCTGTAACGAGCATGACAGGCTCTGTGTGGGCACCTTCACCCTAAGAACCTTAAAAGGCAGAGATCGAAGGAAGTTTGTGATAGAAATCAAAACCCAAACATGTTTCCTTTTGCCTACATTGAATCATTTGGATATTTCAAAGCTGAACCACACCAGCTACTCACAGCTCCAGCAACGCCGAGCTGAGCTCTCTCGCACCCCTGCGGGGTCCGGAGGCTGAAGCTGGGCTGGTTCCAGGGGCTGCTGGCAGAGCCACCACTCGCTGGCAATGGCCAGGGTAGCTTCCTGCCATCCTCTGCGTGATGGTACACAGACCTCTACCAGCCGTTGCAGGAGGACAGACTACACAGAGAGTTTTCCAAACTTCTGGTAGGCTAATTAAAATGCATTGAGGAGAAAAAACAATCAGAAAGTTTACACTTTAGTGCCTCACATCTTGGAGCCGAAAGCCAAGAACTCCTTTTATTTGCTTCTTATTGATGCCATTAGTTTTCTGATTTTTTTCTTTTTAAAGCTTGAAAACCCAAGGTATTTCTTTGAAACTCTTTACTTGACAAAATATAGAGCTTTCCTACACCAAAGTCCTACAGGAAACACCTACTGTCAGCCAAGTGGTGGGATCAGATGACTGTCAGTTCTACCCTACTGCAGAATTACGGCATGCTTAACTCACACTAATCCAAAATGGAACAGTAACCAGACTTTAACAAACTAGCAATTTCCACTAGCAGCGAAATTTGTGAAAAGAAACAGGGCAGATCTAACACAATCCTTTTTCAGTACACAATCAAAACTTCCAGCTACCAGCTGTTTGGGACTTGACTGAGTTGGAGCTTGCACCTCAATGACCATCTAACGCACACGGATATGCCAGCTCCTCACCTGTCTGTCCTGCTCCTTTGTCAGTCCCTCCACATGCCCGCCCTCTACAACATTCCGTGGCAATGAGACTCACAGGTAAATGATATGCTGTACAAAAAAGTGAGGTTTTTCCATTTTAAACCTATTGCTAATTGCACCAGATGCTCCTTATTTTTTGTGCTAGGAAGAAAAGGTGAGCAACTGCTGCCTATTCACCACCTCTGCTCCATTCTGGATTTGTGTGTCACGCTAACTCCAGAATCTATTGTCTTCACACAGTCATTCTTCTAGATTTTTAATCCTTCCTAAAACGGGCTAAATTGAACACAATATTCAATGATCAGGGAAATCGAGGATTTACACAGTTCCCATGGTTCACCCTTGTCTTTCTGCTTGCCACTGATCATTGAGTTAATGTTTTCAAAGAGACTGGGAATGATGCCATATCTCACTTGCAGGAAGTGCAATTTTAAACCCTCTTTTGCCCCTTTTTTTCTCCCTTTTTTTTTTCATGATAGGGGAGCAGGAAGAGAAGCCCAGAATCCACATTAGGGCTGCCTGTCCTCCTGCCCTGTTAACACTCTGTGACACATTTCCTGTGAAAGCACTGAGTGATGTAAAGTTCTCTTGCAACTGTCATCCAGCTTTACATCTAAGCAGTCTACATATTTTTACCTTACAGCAGACTTTTAAGCTTGCTTTTTTACTCCATTTTTGGATCACTTACAAACACAGAAAAAACCATGCATCCTTCTAATCTAATTAGTACCTTCTAGTCTTTTTTCTCCATTGTGGAAATTTAGTTTTTATTTTACCTTTTATTTCTCATCCTTCACCTCGCTATCAATTCACAGACCTCTTTCCCCAGTGACAATAACCACATCTTTGCTTAAGAGCCGTTCATGAAGAATCTTGGCAAAGACTCTGGGAAACCCACTGCCCGTACAAACCAGCCCAGCCCTGCCTGGAGGCTGGCTGACTCCTTCAAATAACTAGCAGTGCCGGGAGAAACTTCTCTTTCAGAAGTCTGATTCCCTCCCCTTTCTAATCCATATGCCTACTAAGACTCTTCTTGTTACTGTTTTTATCAATTTGCTGACTTAATGCTTTGCAGTTTCTGGCACACATTCCTGCCAGGAGTCTGCCATTTCACGTGCAGGTTCCTGCAGAACTCTTTAGTGCAGAGTCCTGGTAACCCCAGTGGCTTTTTCCTTCGTGGAGACCTCTGTCTGAGACCACCTCTTGGATTTATCCTATGTAAAGAGGCATCTTTCAGTTCTTCTCTGAAACACGGGCGAGAAGAATTCACTCCTTCCCCCCTTCCCTTTTCCTTCTCCTACCTCCTCTCGAAATACTTTCCTATTTAATCATGCTGAACTTTCTGTGGACTTTGGCAGGGTTTCCCCCTGCTCTGTTTTCAACTTTTTCTCATGGGTAGCATATATTTAATACATGCACCTAATGTGGTTTTAACTAAATCCTCTGTGACCTGCACACATCACACCCTTTTAATTTCTCTAACAGTAGCTCACCCATTTTCATGTAGATTTAACTTCAAAGCTAGATACTGTTACGGTAAACACTCTTTTTGTCCGTTTCTATTATGAAAGGATACTGAATTTGAATGCATTATCATTCAGCAACTACATCTCATACAATATTCCATGCATCATCTGGGATTAAAACTTTCTTGGGATTTTCCAACAAGTTTCTTCAAGTTGACGCTTAAGAGCCTCTGGAAGTTTAGTCACTGCATCACATGCTGCCGTGACGCTTTACCCCATTTGCAGAGCGGTAGCTGAAGTCAGTCTCCTATTGCACTTTCTACATCGCAGGCTGTCATATTTCCCCTAGCACAACACAGCCACCATCCTGGTCCTGTAGCTGGTGATAGGGCCTTGTACATTCTTCTTAATTGTGTGATGTAAATCACTGCTGGGGAATCTGTGGTATTTTGCTGGAGTCAAGTAAGCTAATGTGCACAGTCACGGCCACACGCTCTGCACTCTCACACTGCTGCATCCTTGGAGCTATCTTTCTTTCCACCCACTTTTGCAATCTGCCTATTTGATCAGAATCTTCATTTAAGACCAAGAGCCCCACGATAACTCTTCGATTAACACTGCACAGAACACATGCTTTTGGTTTTGGTCTGTCTTGCATACTGTACTAACTGGAACCGTAAAGCTCGGCTCCCAAACCCCAGCGCAGCTCAGCATCTTGCTGCAGTTAACTCCAGCTCAGGCGCTCCGCTCTCTGAAGAGACGTGCACACTCCTGCTGTGAGGCAGGGAGAGGCAGGATGAAACACAGAGCGCTTTGCAGCAGAGCTGGGAGCTCCCACCACTTTCTGCTGGGTTGTAGGTGCACCTCCTGTTTTCCTTTTCACAGGTCATCTTCATTTCTTTCCAAGTCAGCACAGATCCACAACGTTTCATCACCGCTACTATCCTGAGTACTAATATTAAGGAGTTGTTTTCCTGCACACTCTGCATCTCCTAGTTAACAAAGAACCTCTATGCAGGGCATCGTGTAACCCAAACCCTCTCCTTCAGACTCCCGATTCCCTAAAAAAGTTAACTCAGCACTTGGAAAGACTGAAAAGGAAGACACTGAATGAACTCATTGAATGCACCCATTTGGCAGGCTGGCCAGCAATATATTTCTTCAGTAGTTCTTTGTTTAAACTTCTTCTGAGTTGCAGGTTTTGAACTAGAGATTTTCAGGAAGTTGTAGGAAATGTCCAAACTTGGCTCTTGCTTGTGCAGATTAATTCCTTCTGGAAATTCCACCTGTGCAATAGACGCCGGGAACTCGTTGCCCGACCTCTTCCAGATGTGGGGAACGCTGCTCTGCTTCAAGTCTGGTCTAGTCCTCTGCGGTCACGAGGAGACAAGACTTTGCTTCTGTTACAGTAAGCCTGCACTTGTCAAGAGTTTGCCCAGCCTCTGCCTCTCTGCTTACAAGCAGCAGTGTAACCCAACCCCAGCCTCACAGTGCTCGGCGGGCTGGCCTAGCTAAGAGATGAAGCATCTTCAAAACCACCGTCTACCTCAAACCAGTACGCCCACCTCAAAAATTTAAGCCCACATATTTACAATGGTACTCTTGCTTTCCAGGTAGTTCCTCAGAATATAAAAACCACCAGCAACACCGAGGAGATAAGTAGTCATGGTGAGAGGCACAAGTACAGCATTCCCCCAGCAAGTGCAGGATAAACAACAGGGGACAGCAGGGATTCAGGAGAACGTAAGAATAAAGGAAAGATTACCAGACCCTTCCAGTTTCTTGGCATAAGCAAGGACCCCACGGCAGCATCCCTGCCCGCTCATCACTGACATGGCAAGAGGTCGGATGCAAGCTATTGCAATGTGCAGGACGAAGATGGCAGCAGAAGACCAGACCTTCTCCTCCAGCACTGGAAGCACTGCAGGACAAGACTAAAAGGTTCCCCCGACTATGGGTTAACAGTGTCTCCAGATCACATTTTTTGGCAGCAAGCAGCACTAATAGAAGTGGCTCTTGGGCAATGCAAGCAGCCAATAACATGTGATTTAAGAGGAAAACGGCAAAAAAGCAGAATAAGGAGGATTGTGTGTGATAAGCCTAGTATGCGCTCTCACCCAGCAGCATCTGGAGAGGATTTTCTCCAGCAGGCAGGGAAGAACTCGATTACATCCAGTTAACTGTGCTCTAAACTGATTATGCATGTGCCAGGCTAATGGATTACATTAGCAAGAGGAAAAATAACATCCAATCAATCTCAATTTACTGCAGACCACACCAAGGCCTGAGAGAAGAGAAACCATTCCATGAACTACCCCCACTCCCGCTGCATCTTTTCAGCTATCGAAAGAGACATGGCATTACAACTACGCTGAAGACTGGAAGAATTGCACTGAAGCTTGCTTGATCCACAGAAAGGTTTTTCCATGAAGCCAAACACTGATTCCAGCTACGCTGGAGCAAGATCCCGTGAATCCAGCCGTCTGTTGTCCTCTGCTACAGGTTTTATATAGGCATACTAGAAAGCTAATATATGGACCATACAACAGACATCATTACTTTGAAACATGTTATTCTCCATCTGGTGTTTCACTGCTTTTGTGTCAGAAGCAACACAGCACTGTAACAGCTCTGAGAACTGCCCAGGCCACTTATGAACATGAAAACTGACAATTCCTCTTCACCTGTCTGAGGAAAGCATTTCAGGAATCTATTACAAGCACCTACAGCTGTCCCTCAGTCTGACCTGGTGTGGTGAGGTTATTTTTTCTTTCTTTCTTTTTTTTTTTTTTCCTTCTTTCTCACAGTGAAAGAATTCTAGTGCCCTGATTGCTTCTTCCCTAGTCGAAACCACTGTAGATGAGGGATCTAGATAAAGAATTTTTAAACCTTTGCAATGTATATATAAGACAATGATATTATGCGTTAAAACTCATAATAGAGCTTTCAAATAACACTTTTGTACCCCAAATTGAGTTCCACAGAGGACATTCAATTCCTCAGCTGGCTTTCTAAAGTCTCACTGGGATCCTCCTGCCCCCAGTTTCCAAGCTGACTTTACTCTCTCAGGTCTCCTACACACAGGAGGCATATGTGTAGACCTGACCATAGAGCCAGGCCCTGCTGTGTTATGCTGGATCCCAGCTGATGATGGCAACAGCAACTGTCACAGCAGTCTTGGCCTCAAGTCACTACCTCAGCAGGAACGTACTCCTCCTCGGAGCAGTTCCTCATCGACTCCAGGCAGGTCCACCAACCACAGTTCAAGGCAAACCTTCTGTGATGCTCCTGGTTGTCTCTTTCCTCACTGAATTTTCTCAACTGCTCATTCCTAGGGAAAATCCAGGACTTTGGAAATCTAATGTGTCTGCACTGTGATGTGGGTGGGGGACTGTATAGTTCAATGCCACGTTTTAAATTCCCATTACATAAAGGAAAATATCCACAGAAATAATTGAGAAGCACAAAATACAGTCTGTGGGTATATATACTTATATACGTAAAAAAATTTCACCCCATTTGGGAGAAAGCAGGGAGAAAAGGATGAGGACAGAACAAATATAAAAAAACCTGAGAGAAATGAGAAGACAATGAGTGGGATAGCACGTGTGAATGGAAGGTATGCGGCTGCTTAGATTTATGGCAATTCATACCTGATTGTTCATACTAAAGCCATTATGGGATGATTAGAGAAAAAGGTGAAGCTTTAAGTCCAGTGAAAATCAATAGAAACGTCTGGAGCAATTCTGCTGCACGAGCGAAAGGACTATTTACTGTATCCGGAGCTCCTCTTGGGTTACAGCCCACAGGGTTCAGGCCAGCAAGGGGAGGGGGTTGTGAACGAGAGAAACAAGTCAGGAAAGAGAAGACAGTTATAAAGAAGACACAAAATGAGGATGAAATAAAAAAAAAAGGAAAAAAAAAAAAAGAGTGAAGAAAACAAGATGGCAGTCATAGACCAAATACTGCCGTGGACGAAAACCTGCAACACCTCCAAATACAGTCTGCCCATATGCACGGTTAACATGCATGCGTACACCGGCTTCTTTTCCAGCCTTCTCCCTTTTCCAGCCTCGAGCAACACTTTGTTCACAGATCCCAGCATCAACGTACACAGAGCATAAAAGCACAGAGACAGCGGCCCTCTCCCTCCACCCCTTCCTGCTCCATCCACCCAGCCTTCCCAATGCCAGGATGAACACACTTCTCTGACAGCAGTGAAAGCCGTTAAGTGCTCGTGAAGAATCTCGTAAGGGTTAACAAGCTGCCTTATGGCAAAGAGCCAACAAAAGCGTGGCACATACTGCTATGCACAATGTTTTCAACAGTGACTGCTGAATTTTCGTGCAAAAGAATAACTTCTATGCAGTGCTGTAAGACATACAGGCCCCCATTAAAGCATCTGGACACCAACACCCATCAGCCTACGGCTTTAACAACCACAGCTGCTATCAGAATGCAGGTTGCAGAGATGCACCACGCAGGTGAGACTGCGTCCTGCTGGAGAGACCTGAGCAGCTAGTCTCCAAAGGATCACAATCCACTGTGGTTCAAAATAGATCTTCCTTTGTTGCAGCACTTGGGCAATGAAAGAAGGTGAAGTAAAGCCAACCCTTACCTTATAGAGCTTCAGGCTGGCCTCATGCCTCGAGTTCACCGTGTGAAGACGCAGCTTCTCTAGACTGTTGGTGTAGTAGTCGCAAGCATTGCATTTCAGATGTACCGGGTTCCCAATGGCCACACACTTCAGCCTCCATTCATTGGCCTTCCCACCCTCCTTGATATGTGCTACCAGCTGGTATTTCTGCACATGCTTGTCTGTCTTACAGTGGAGTTGGAAGTTTGCCTTCAGCTGTGTGTTGTAGCGGCACAACTTGCACTGGTACGAGTCCCCCATCACTGCCTTCCACTCGTCTTCAGGGAGGCTACGCTCCACGTTCATGTGGAGGCCCAGCATGTCCAAATTATCTGTAGTGAACTTGTTGCACACAGCACACTGGAAGAGCTTCAGCGATGGGTCGTTTGTTTGCGTGAAACTCTCACCCAAGTTCATAAGCTCCTCAGACACCAGCTGTCCACCACCTAACCGCATGTCCAGGGGGATCTCTCCACCCACTGCATGGAGGGAAAAGGGGAGAAAGAGGTCAGAAAAGCTGAATTCTTTACTTGCCCGAAGAGAAGCACAGAGCAGAACATACGCTGCTCTCAGTGCAACTCTTGCACCCACCAAACACACAGCGAAAGCCCAGCACAGCTGTCCCTGCACTTATTCCTCTGCACGGCTGGTCAGTACCACATCTGAAGAAAAAAAAGCAATCGCAGCCAGCGTGTAAGGCTGGGAAAGGACCGCAACAGCCCTTGCTACCCACCCGCTGAAGGAGAAGTATCCAACCCTCTGCCCATGAAAGCTGGCAAGAAAAAACCCTACAAAGTTTCAGAGGATGAAGAATTCCTTAGTACAGCACTGAAAGTCTTTGCGGTCATTTCAAGAACAGTGTAACACTTTATCCTGTTTTTTCTTGCCAACCTGGAGAAGCAAGAAATGTTACCTCATGCAGTACCTGAGCACCGTCTCTGCCAAATAAAAAAAGGTCAACAGTCACAAGTCCGAGTGATGGGAGTATTACAGTTAGGTCACTGCACCACCGTCAGAAGTGGGCAACAGTGCAAAATGCAGCAAGTGTAAAACCCAAATCTGCAAAGTGCCACTCCTATACTATTAGATCTCATCTCTTGTCCAAGAGCTCAAAATGGTGGACAGCCTTCTAAAACCAGTGTTGACAGATGCTTTGTACACTCAAGGAAAAGACAACCACTATTAATAATCAGAGTGCAAGAGCATGTCAAGGAAAGCCAGCAGGACACTTACTGTCTTTTAAGTGTCAGATCTGCTCTTCAAACCAAGAGCTGAACTCTATTCACTCACAGGAAATGAATGCAGGCAGCTCTTATTTACATCAGAGCACTCTGAAGATGTGGACAGAGAGACTTTCTTTTTCTGTCATTAACTTCTTATGCCAAAGCACAGAGACCAACCACCAGCCTCTCCTTAGGACCTTTGTTCCACCTTGCTCTCCTTTTCCACTTTCAAGACATTTACGCTCCTCCTGCAGCTTTTGGGGATTTTATCTTCATCTTACGTCACAGCTCAACGATCTTATTAAAGAAACCTTCAGGTCAACAGTTACTCAGTCAATCAAGAAGAGAGATTTTATTTCCTTAACTTTTAGTTTCTTATGTTTCAACCTTTGCTGAGAAGCAGCCAACACTGGGAAGACAGTCAAGGTTCCGGCAGAATCATACTGACCTTTCTGAAAGCATGTAAGCACAGCTGGTGCAGACCACAGCTTTGGGCAGCATACATGCTACTGTTTTTCCTGCAGAAATGCAGTACCACAATGTTCATTACAGTCCTGAGCGGGATGAACAACAGCTTACAAGACAACCTGAATGTCGAGATTGTTAGAGGAACAGCACCTCAATTTCATCAAGCAGATCTCGTGCTCGCACAGAGAAGAACCAGAGAGGGAAAGTCCCATCTGCATGCACTGCCAGGAACCTGTCTTTCCATCAAAGCAGTCAACCATCTTTTCTCTTGGACCACCCTATCCCTCCCTGCCACAGCAGAATTACACCCTCTGCACCTGCTCACTCAGTATCTGAAGAGCCAGGAACCCACCGCTTGCCTTCTATGGTCCGTATCTCCTAAACACAGTCATTTTTCTAAGCATCCCTTCAAGGGTATATCCTACGAATCCCCTCTGTAAATCAGTCTCTTCTGAACACATCATACAGTAAAAACCCCAAAGCAGACTCTTCTGAATTACTAACATTCTACTCAAATGCAGTTTTGGACTGAAGTGTAAAAATGGGAAAAATTTGCTTCACTTCTAGTGAAGTTCATCGTGTGTGTACATGAGTCTAACGAGCTGAGCTCATGTCAAGTGCTTATTAACACAGGAAGGGCCTCCCTCCGTAATCCTCAGCTTGAGATTTGCAACCATGAAGTGTACAATTCACAAATCAGTCCCCAGGCAGCCTCACAGACATTCAAGGCCTTGTCATGCACTTTAGGAGGCTTCAGTTAAAATACTCCCAACTTCTCTCACGCCAGGTGCCCTGTGCTTCAGCAAGCAGGGGCTATGAGCTCCAAAAGGGCGCCCTCCAAGAAACCCACCACAGACAACACTGTAACTTTATACACAAGCTGTATTACAAATGACTATTACATCTGTCAGCATCTTGGAGCTATTGAAAGGACACTAAAAAAGATCATATCCTTCACCACCTCCCAAAGATACAAGCTGGGACATCACAGGGGCAGGGGGGAGAAGACAAAATAATTAGTTTAGTTCATAGTCACTTGGGTTTCTCCATTTTCTTTTTTTTTTTTTTTTTTTTTTTGGTGTTGTTTGTTTTGTTTTTGTTGTGTTTTATGAGTTCTTT